>JAANBB010000679.1:0-15959 GCA_014621425.1 Cylindrodendrum hubeiense | reverse complement strand
GTAAGAATATTATATATTTAGTATATTAATTTATAATTATTAGGATTATATTAATTTCTTTTCTCTATATATAATAAATAATAATCTAATAATAAAGTCTATTAATATTTTTTATTAAAATCCTATAAATATTAATAATAATTGAGTTTTTTATATAGTTAATATTATTTAAAGATAGTATTTTAATAAATTATATATATATATATCCAATTCTTAATATCTTCTTCTAGGTCTATTTAATAAAATCTTCTTTATATAAGATTTATAATTCTTTTAATATTAAAATATCTAGTTAAGATATTATTATAATATAATTATAATAATATATACTTAATAGATTCTTTATTTAGGATAAATATCTAATTCTTAAAGTATATTAGTCTATTCCTAATAAATTATATTATTTCTCCCTTAAAAATTATATAGGTTTTTATATTTATTTATTTCTATATTTTTAGTTCTTTTCTCTAAAAAAAATAAATTAATTTAATAATAGATTATAATATTATATTATTATAAATATATTTCCTAAATATAACCTTCTTAACTATAATCTATAAGATAGACTATTTATAATTAGTCTTCTTATAGACTTATTTAGTTTATAGTTCAGGATCTAGTATATTATATATTTATTCTAGATAATTTATCTTTAATCTTTATAGAATTTAACTATTAAACCCTTAAATAAGAAAGTTTTCTTCTTAATATAATATTATATCTAAGTATTTATTAAGTTTATTCTAGAACTAGATTATCTCTATTTTAGTTAGTTAATATCCTAGTTAGTCTAGTAAATTAGTATTTAGGGATTCCTTACTTTTAAATTCTAGATATCTTAATAAACTATCTATTAGGTTAGTCTTTCCTAGTCTATATTTAATAATAAAATTATATAATATTAGATAAATATATTATTATATCTATTTATTATTAAGTTTAGGAATTTTTATAAAAACTTATAGGTTTTAATAATTAGTTAGGATCTTAATAGGAAATATAGTCCCTTTAAGATAGTATTATTAGTATTTAAAAGACTTAATAATTACTATTATCTTATAATCTAGAGTTCTATAATTTAATTCTATACTAATAAACTTATAAGATTAAAATACTATAGGATAATATTAGCTCTATTTATCTAATTAGGATAAAATCCCTATTATTATAAACTTAGAAATATTAATTTCTAGGTAAATTAGAAGAAGTAAGTTAAAATATCTTAAAAGTGGAGTCTTTTAAAATATTTATAATAGATAGAGGAATATTTCCCTTTTAGCTTTATCTAATTTAATATACTCTAGCTTTTTCCTATTCTTATTCCCCTTTAAAAGGGTATTTAGAAAGGCTATAATATCCAAGTATTTATAGATAAATCTATGATAAAAGTTATAGAATTCTAGGAAGACTTGGATTTCCTTAAAGATTTTAAGTTCTTTTTATTTAACTATTATTTTGATCTTCTCTGGATTTATTAATATTCTGTTAATAATTAGAAGAAATCCTAAGAACTCTACCTAAGTATAGTAAAATTATAATAGAAATTCTAAGGATAAGACTAAGAAAGCTTAATAAGAAACCTTAATCAGAATAGTTTTAACTTAATATCTTAAAAGGTATATCCTATTTCTTAAAGAGATATAGGATAAGCTTTAATCTTATTATAATCTTAAATATACCTTTATTTTACCTGATTATCTTATAATTACTAGATATTTCCCTAGTAATTATCTTATTACTATTATATTTTAAAATTTCCCTTATAATTATTTAAAGTTAGAATAATATTAAGATTAACTTATTCTACTCTTAATCTATTTAAGAATAGAGATATATATAATATTAAGACTCTAAATAGATCTAATAGAAAAGAAGATAATAATATCTAACTTATTAACTAACTTATAATTAAAGGAAAGGAAGAACTAGTATAAAACTTAATAAATATAATTAAAGAGTTAGATATAATCTAAAATATTAGGAGATAATAGGAAATAATAAAGATTTAAATTAAAGAATTATAGATATTTAAAAAGTTTTAAGTAGAAATTAATAAGTTTTTAATATCTATATAAAAAGGTTCTTCTTAATATTCCCTATTCTCTATATAGAGATATTAAATAAGATATTATTAAAACTCTATTAATTTTAATTCTAATTTCTTTATTTAGAAATATAAGCTAAAAAACCTAATAATATTTAAAATATTAATAATAGTTTAAAAATAAGATAATTAGTTTAATAATCTTTAATAAGCTTTTAATAATACTTAAAGAAAATGTAAAGGAAGCTATATAAAAATTATACTAGTCCTTGATAATATAGAGCTAGAAATCTAAAATAAATAAATAAGATACTTAGAGAAAGAATTTAAAGGAATTTAAATAAGTTTTAAAAGGGATTAAGTTTATTTTAAGAAATAGATTCTTAATTTAATTAAGGATCTAGGAAACTAAGAATTATCTATTATAATAAATCTAGAAAGTATAAAGTAAAGGGAAAACTAATCCTCTTATAACTTTTATTTTTATTTTAATTTCCTTAAAAAATATAATCTTCTAATATCTAAAGAGAAAAGAATATACTTTCTTTATATAAAATTATTATCTTCTCTATAAAAGTTAATTAATATCTAGAATAATATAAATATCCTTTAAAATTAGGAGAAAATAATTATATTAGTTATTTATATCTAGGAAACTAAGAGAGAATAGAGATAGAAAAGAAAATAAATCCTTTTTAATTTAGAGAAGTCTAGGAAGATCTTTAAATAATTCTTAAAGGATATTTTTTTAGTTAAAAACTAAACTAAGAATTAATTTTAATAAAAAAATAAATTCTAAAAAGAAAATAAAGAAAAAGGAAATAAAAATTATAAGGGTATATATAATAAGATTCTTAAATATTATATTTATAATAATAATAAGTACTTTATATATATATATTTAAATAAGAAATCTAAGATTTAGAAAATTAAAATAAAAGAAAAGAAAAAAGAATCCTAATTAAAGTAAATAATTTTACTAAGATTAGCTAACCTTTTCTAAGAATTAAAAATAATCTAATAATTAAACTCTTAATCTAAGAATAAAAATCCCTTAAAATTATAAGAATTCTAGATAGTAGAGTAAAAATAGATCTTATTAGTAAATAATTAATAATTTAATTTTATCTTTATTAGTATAAAATTAAGATCTTTATATTAAAAGTAATTAGAAAGTTTAAATATAAAATCTATTATATCTAGAAAATTCTAATAGATATAATTAATTTCTAAAAGAAGATAAAATCCTTTAAAAAGATTATAATTAGTATTAATAGAGATATAATATTAGAGAGAAACTTATTTATTCTATTAATAATTATTATAATAGATTTAAATATTATTCTATATCTAATAAAAAGGATATAATTATATAAAATTAAATAGAATAATCTTAAATAAATTCCCTTATATAAGTTTTAATATCTTTATAAAGATTTAACTTAGGTCTATAAGATAATAATAATAAAGGAATTATATTAAATATTAAATAAAGAAAAATTAACTCTTAAAATAGGAGAAGAATTTCTCCTAGAACTCTATAATTTTAAGGATATATTCTTAGTGGAAAATTCAGAAATCCTTTTCTAATATAAAGTTTCTAATTATATAATTAAGTTATTATTAGATATAAGCTTACTATTTAAGTCTATTTACTCTCTATCTTAGAAAGAATTTAGGATATTATATAAATATCTATAAGAAAATATTATTAATAGGTATATTTACTTCTTAAAGAATTTAATAAGAGTTCCTATTCTATTTATATTTAAGTTAGATAGTTTTCTCTAACTTTATATAAATTATCAGGGATTTAATAAAATAATAAGAAAGAATTAATATTCTCTTTCCCTGATTATAGAAATTATAGATTAGATTAAGAGAATTAAGTTCTTCTTAAAAATTAATATTAGGGATATATATTATTATATTTAAATTAAAAAAGATAATAAATAGAAAATNACNTTCTANATCTAATATAATTATTTTAAATATTTAATAATATTTTTTAGACTTATTAATATACTAATTATATTCTAGGATTATATTTATTAAACTCTCTAAGATCTAATAGATATTATCTATATTATTTACTTAGATAATATTCTAATTTTCTTAAAAAATAGGAAATCCTATATAAAATATCTATAAATAATATTAGAATATCTATATAAGATCTAATTTTATATAAAACCCTCTAAGTATATATTCTATTATATTTAAATAGAATTCTTAGGGTTTTTTCTATCTATTAATAGGATATTAATAGATCTAGAGAGGATTAAAATAATAATTAAATAAAAAGAACTTAAAATCTTTAAGGAAATCTAAGTCTTCCTAAAATTCTATAACTTTTATTATAGATTTATTAATAAATACTTAAATATTATAATTCCTTTAAATACTCTTTTAAAGGGAAATAAGAATAGGAAAAAGCTAGGATATATTAAACTAGATAAAGCTAAAAAGGAGATATTCCTTTATTTATTATAGATATTTTAAGAAACTCTATTCTTAAAATATTTTAATCTATTTCTTCTAATCTATTTAGAGATTAATACCTCTAAGTTTATAATAATAAGAATTTTATCCTAGTTAGATAAATAGAACTAATACTATCTTATAATATTCTGGTCTTATAAGTTTATTAATATAGAATTAAATTATAGAATTCCAGATTATAAAATAATAATAATTATTAAGTCTTTTAAATATTAATAATATTATCTTAAAAGGACTATATTTCCTATTAAGGTTCTAAGTAATTATTAAAATCTATAAGTCTTTATAAAGATTCCTAAGCTTAATAATAAATAGATATAATAATATATTTATTTAATATTATATAATTTTATTATTAAATCTAAACTGAGAAAGATTAATTTAATAGATAATTTAATAAAATATTTAGAATTTAAGAATAAAAAATCCCTAAATATTAATCTCTTAGACTAACTAAGATATTAATTAATTAAGATAGAGATAATCTAATTTTAAAATAAACTAAATAAATAGTTAAATTTGGAGCTTTATTAAAGAGAAAACTCTCCTATTTAAAAGTTCAATAATTAAATTCTATAAATATTAAAGGTAAATTATCTAAGATAAATATATAATATATTAAGTCCTAAATAATTTTCTTAATTAAGTTTATAAGAAGATGAATTATAAATAATCTATTTTATATATTATAATTAAGAAAATTATATTATTATATATATAACATACTTAATAAGTGAGTGGGCTAAACAAGTGAGTAAGCTAAAAATCCCAACCTTTAAAATTAAAACTTCAATAAAAACACAACAAACTATTTAATCAATTAAAACTAATCACTATACTCTTCTCCAGAGGTTTCAATTATAGCCTGATAAGTTCTTGTATTATAGCCAGTCTTTCTACAAGTTCTACAATACCTTTCCTTCGGTCACGCTAACCCTCCTTGACTATTACTTTTTAATAATTTAGCCTGTACCTGTATATTAATATTTATTTGATTAATTATTTCTCTTCCTTCCTCTATAGTTATCTTCCCTCTATTCTATAGGTAAGTTCTTTTTACTCTGTGTTACTTGCTAAGAGTCTTATTTGCTTATTAAAGGATCTAGTTCTTAGATTTTAATAATACTATTTGATATATTATTATCTTTATTCTCTTAGAAAATAACTTAAATATTTTAAGAATAGATATTAAAGAGCTATTCTAATATCTTCTCACTTATCTTTTAAAGTATTTAGACTATAAATTGGCTTTAAGTACTATCTTTGGGATCTTTAAGACCTAAGGATTAGGGAAACTGACCTCCTCTATAACTGGTATTGGAGTCTATAGTTATATATTAAGCTTTAATATAATATTTTCTGGATTTAAGGGAATAAGTCTAAACCCTTAAAAACCTCCTTTAATATTATTCCTTATTATAATAACTATATAGGTAATATAGAAGACTAGAAAGAACTTGGTCTTTATAATATAGATTATAGAATATTTAATTAATTATTTAATTATTTAATTATATATACTTTTAAGTGATCTAAAGTATCTAATATTAAGAGATTAAAATAAATAAGATAAATAAGATAATATATAAAATATAATAATATTATTCTCTTTATAATATTTCTTAAAGTTAATAGAATAGTGATTTTTATACCTATTAAAGATTAGAAGATAATAATAACTAATTGATTAATTTTTTATATATTAATTAAAATACTTAAGCTATTTAAGATCTATTTTATTATTAGTCTAGTTATTTTAAGTTATTATAATAGCTTAATTATCTAAGAGATTATTTTCCTAGTATTAGTTAGCTAGATAATATTAACCTATAATTATAATAAATAACTAGATTATCTAACCTTCTATATTAATTACCTAAATAATTATAACTTATTCTCAGTTTCTAGGTTAAACTAATTTCAGATTTCTATATCTATCTATACCTATAATAACTATTCCACTTATAATTATATCCATTATAAAGCCAATCTCATCAAAGTTATAGATATTAACTAGATTAATATTATATTTTATAATTATATTCTCTATAAACTAGAACTAATTATAAATAATAATTAGATCTTTATATTTAGCTCTCTAATAGTTATATTTATAAAAAAAATATATCTTAAGCTCTGGTTATTACCTAATAAAGTTAGAAGCTTAATACTTGCTAATAGGTAATATATCATAGTTAGTAAGTAGTCAGTTAGCTATTTCTTTAATATTATATAATTATAGGGGAAACCCTTGTAAATCTAGATCAAGAATAAATTGAATAATAGTCTATTCCTCTAGATCAGATAGTCTGTGTGATTTGGGGATAGTATTATGTTGAGATAATATACCTTTCTGCTCGCGATATAAGGTATTATAATGTATATTATAGATTTCTATAGTACTCTAGATATTTAATTTTAGTTTATTTTGAAGGGCTTGAAGAGTAAGAAGGATATTTCCCTCTTTATTTGGTCGAGATATCTTTGGTAGTTGAGAATTAATTAATTAATTGAAAAGATAAGAGATTGAGGGATTTTTGGCCCACTCACTTATTTGGCCCACTCACTTATCAAGTATGTTATATATATATATAATATAATATTATAATCTATTATTAAGTTAATCTGTTTCCTTCAGAGAATAAATCTAAGAATATAGAAATAAATAGATATAGAGATCTATATAATTTCTAAGAGAGAAATAATATAATTTATTAAGTATATATTATTATAACTATATTGTAATAATATCCTAATAAGATATTTTAATATTAAAAGGATTATAAATCTTACATAAAGAAGATTTTATTAAGTAAATCTAGAAAAGAATATTAAGAGTTGAATATATATATATATAATTTACTAAAATATTATCTTTAAATAATATTAATTATATAAAAAGCTTAAATTATTATTAATATNTATANGATTTTAATAAGAAATATTAATAGATTTTATTATTANNTTATTATTTATTATATATAGAGAAAAGCAAATTAATATAATCTTAATAATTATAGATTAATATATTAAATATATAATAATTTTTATTAATTAATATAATAATTAATATTATAGAGTTAATATAATTCTTTTATTAAGAGATTAACTTAATATATAGAATATTTAGGGAGATTATAAGTAATTATATTTAATCTTTATTAATAAATTTTACTTAAAATCATATTATTAAAATAATATAAAAAGGAAATTATTAATAATATTTTATTTTAAATTAATAGATAAATAAAATAGATAAATTAAATACTTAAGTATTATTTATAATATTTTATTAATAAGTAATAAAATAATTAGATAATATTATTATATATAGTATAATTTACCTATAATAATATAAAGAATATTATAACTAGAATATTATTATTTAAAGTTCTCCTAGATTATTCTCTTAAGTTTTAATTATATATTGAGGATAATATATAAGATATAGGGATATTAGAGATTAGTATAAGAATATATTATCTTAAAGACCTATACTAGAAGTTAAAGATATAATAGGAAAAAATAATTAAGAGATAAATAAAATATTATAATTAGTATTATAAGAAGAAAGTCCTTAAAATTAATAATCTTATTAATTTCTTAACTTAAAATCTTAATCTTAAAGAAAAAAAAAGAAAATTAATTCCTAAATATATTAGATTATTTTATATTCTTAAGAAAATTAATAATTAGATATATTAATTAGCTTTATTAGATAAATATAATAGGATTTATAATATATTCTATACTAGCTTATTAGAATTATAATATTATTAAAACCAAGATATATTTAAATTATTATTAATTCCTAATCTAAAAGATTAAGATATAGAATAGGAAGTTAAAAAGATAATAATATAAAAGAGATTCTATAAAGATACTTACTTCTTAATAAAGTAAAAGGGATAGCTATTAGAATATAATTAATAAATATTCTAAGAAAATCTAATAAATATACTTAATATTATCTGGGAATATTAAGAATTAATTATAAAATCTAAATGAAAATATAAAAGACTAAAAAAAATAAAAAAACTAATTAATTAATTAAATTAAATTTAAGTCTAAGAAGAATTCCTATATAATCTATAAAAAAATATATATAAAGAAAACTATAAACTTAACCTAATATAAGATATTATTAAATATATCTAGCTTTTACTATTCTAAGATCTTAATTTTTAATTTAAATATTAAAGGCTATAATACTCAAGGAAGTTTATAATAAAATATCTATAATTAAGAACTCTCTAAACTCAAGAAACTAATTATATATCTATTAGGATTTATTAGGTTTTCTAGTAAGTTTAGTTCTAATCTTTATTAATATATATTATTTAAAAGTACCCTTTATAACTATCTAGATCAGATAATTAGATTTATATCTAAAAAGATAGGGAAAGTGATAAATAGATCACTTACTAATAGTCTTAATCTATTTAAGTTAATATAAGATTAGAATCTAAAAGTCAGGGAAAACTTATAGTATTATAATATATAGTATTAAAGGGTTTCTGGGATTTAAGAGTAAGATAATATATCTTAACTAGAGTGTTATATATTTTAAGAGTAGGTTATTAGATTATATTAATATTATATCTGAAATTCCTATAAAACTATTATAATAATTTATAGAAGTACTAGTATAGAGATTATTTATCTTATAATAGTAGAGATAAATATTTTTAATAGTATAAAAGGTCTCTAATAATTAGACTATATTTAGAATAATAATATAATAATATAGAAATAAATAAAGAATATTATTATCTTAATTAAGATATTTAATAATTAAGATAGTATAGGTAAACTTATATAGAGATATATAATTATCTATATTACCCTCTATTAATCTGGGAATACTATCTTATAATTAATAACTAAAATCCCTAAGAATTTAAGAAAAACTTATATATAATAAAGAGTCTTAGCTTTAATATAATAAAAATAATAAGTAAATATAATTATTATAAACTTATAAATAATAGGATAGGAGTAAAAGTTCTCTAATCTATAAATAATTATCTTATTTTAAGTCTATTTATTTTATACTAGAATTAAGTGAGTATAATCTATATATTAGATATTAGATATTAATATAACTTAAGGATATAGGGATAAGTAAGTATTATTTTAAGATATAATAGTATTACTCTCTTTATTAGAAAATAGCTTATAGGGGAATAATAAGAGAAGATAATTTATATCTCTAGAGAGATCTAATATTATATCTTAATAAGTTAAGGACCTTAGAATACTAGGAGTAAATTAATAGGGAATTATAGGGGGAATTATTATAAATAATAAATATATAAGAGATATAGGAATAAGTATATTTAGAAATAGAGAGGAGTTAAGGAATAAAAGACTATAGGATAAGACTAAATAGTAAATATATTAAAGGAAAGAAAATAGTAATAAAAATAGGAGATATTAAGGTTAATATACTTATAATACCTTTATAATTCACTACTAATCTTAATTATAATTATTCTAGTTATAAATTAATTACTTATATTATAAATTAGTTATTATTATCCTAAAATAGGAATAATAAGATACTATAATACTAGCTACTGTAAATAATAGTTAGGAAAACTGGAACTATCTAGATTATAGGGCTAGTATAGGGTTATTTACTCTATCATTATATTATAGTCTGGAAATATACTATAATTCTAATTTAGCTATAAGTATATTATACTCTATAGGAGATTTATAATTTATTATCCTTGAGGATAATAGGCCTTAGAGGGGGGATAATATAATAGAGGTTTTAAGGATAAGGCTAAGAAGGCTTAATAAGGAATCTTAATTAGAATAGTTTTAACTTAGTATCTTAAAAGGCATACCCCACTTCTTAAAGAGATACAGGGTAAACTTCAGTCTTATTATAATCTTGAATATACCTTTACTTTACCTGACTATTCTATGATTATTAGATATTTCTCTAGTGATTGCCTTACCATTATTATAGAAAGGCTCAGGAAATAGGATTAGCTTTTCTAAGGAAATCCTAGGGATTTCCCTAAAATTACTTTTCCTATATTCCAGGAAATCCCGTGGAAATCTAGGAGCTATCCGGAGTGTGTCTTAGGATTTCTGGCTAATTTCTTTTTCTAATCCTTAGAAATATCCCTGGGTATTTCCTCTGACTAGCCCAGATCACTATAATACAATAAGGCACACTATTGAGAATAATACTAATACCTTATTATTACCAGGTTCTATAACAGATAAATTATATATAGAATAATAATTTAGTTAATAAATAATATAAGAATATAAGATAATATATATAATAAATATATGAGTTAGATAAGTATATAAGCTACTTTTCTTAACCTTTTAGATAAGATTTAAGATAAAAATATAATAAAATATCTAATTAATTAAAATTAAGTATTATACTCTTCTCTAGATATTTTAATAATAATCTAATAGGTTCTTATATTATAACTAGTCTTTCTATAAATTCTATAATATCTTTCCTTTAATTATACTAACCCTCTTTAACTATTATTTTATAATAATTTAGCCTTTACCTATATATTAATATCTATCTAATTAATTATTTTTTTTCTCTTATTTAAAGTTATTTTCCCTCTATTCTATAGGTAGGTTCTTTTTATTTTATATCACTTACTAAGAGTTTTATTTATCTATTAAAAGATCTGGTTCTTAGACTTTAATAATATTATTTAATATATTATTACCTTTATTCTCTTAGAAAATAACTTAAGTATTTTAAGGATAGATACTAGAGAGTTATTCTAATATCTTCTAATTTATCTTTTAAGATATTTAGACTAAGAGCTAGCCTTAAAGATAGTTTTTGGGGTTTTTAAAATCCAAGGATCAGGAAGATTAGTCTCCTTTTTAATAAGTATTAGAGTCTATAACTATATATTAAGCTTTAAGAGTATATTTTTAGGATTAAGGGAAATAAGTCTAGTTCTTTTAAAATCTCTCTTAATATTACTTTCTATTATTATAGTTTTATAGATAATATAGAAGACTAGAAAGAAATTAATCTTAGAAATATAATTAATAGAGTATCTAATTAGATATTCTATTTATTAATTATAGGTTATTTTAAATAGTTTAAAATATTTAATATTAAGAGATTAGAGTAAATAAGATAAATAAGATAGTATATAAAGTATAATAATATTATTTTCCTTATAATAGGTCTTAAAGTTAATTAAGTAGTGGTTTTTATACTTATTAAAGATTAGAAGATAATAATAACTATTTAATTAGGTCTTTATATATTACTTAAAGTACTTAATCTATTTAAGACCTATCTTATTATTAATCTAGTTATTTTTAGTTATAATAATAGTCTAATTATCTAGGAGATTACTTTCTTAATACTAGTTAGTAAGATAATATTAGCCTATAACTATAATAAATAACTAGATTATCTAGCCTTCTATATTAATAGCCTAAATAATTATAATCTATTTCCAGTTTCTAAACTAGACTGATTTTAAGTTTCTATACCTTTCTATACCTATAATAACTATTTCACTTATAATTAAGCCTATTATAAAGCTAATCTTATTAAAGTTATAAATATTAGCTAGAATAATATTATACTTTATAATTATATTCTCTATAAACTTAAACTAATTATAAATAATAATCAGATCTTTATATTTGGCTCTCTAATAGTTATATTTATAAAAAAAACATATCTTAAACTCTAGATATTATCTAATAAAATTAAAAGTCTAGTATTTACTAATAGATAATATATTATAATTAATAAGTAATTAATTAACTATTTCTTCAATATCACATAATCACAGAGAAAACCCTCGCAAATCTAGGTTAAGAATAAATTAAATAATAATCTATTCTTCTAGATTAGATAATCTCCACGATTTAGGGATAAAATCACATTGAGATTATATACCTTTCTGATAATAATATAAGGTATTGTGATCAGTATTATAGAGATATATAGCACTCTGGATATTTAGTTTTAGGTTATTTTGAAGGGCTTGAAGGGTAAGAAGGATATTTACTTCTTTATTTAATTGAGATATATTTGGTAGTTGAGAATTAATTAATTAAATAGAAGAAAGAGAGAATGAGGGATTTTTAGCTTATATGTTTGTCTGGCTTATATACTTATTATGTATATTATATATATTAATATAAGATAATTGCTAGACGGGCATGACTTTTTGCTATACAGACATAATCTTACACGGACATAACTTTTCCACTACTCTTATTAGCTTAAAAATAATTATTAGTATATGGGAATTCTACTATATTTCCTCTTTATATCTCTTAGCATTTAACCTATCATGATCAATTAATCCCTTGGAAGCGCTGTCACGTGGAGTATAACACTAACCCACCGAGTCTATCATACCAACTGAGTCTATTATGCCCTTCGAGTCACCATATCGAGTACGACGCCGATATCGCGATAGTGCCATCAGGTCATCTTAGTGATATCGTGATAATACCATCAGGTCATCTTAGTAATGTCACGATAGTACTATCAAGTCGTCTTAGTGATGTCGTGATAGTACTATTAAATCATATTGATTTAGGGTAACCTGATAGCACTATCGCGACATAACTAAGATAACCTAGTGGTATTATTATAATATAGTATAATTCTGATCGCTCATAGTTAAGCTGAGAATTCAAATACGAGAGATTGAAATTATACTATCTTGATATAATAGTAGCGGAATGTTATAGTCACGGACTTAATACGGGTATAATAGCTATTAATTAAGCTAGCTTCACTGCCTTTGATTGTATGTATATGTGGAGACCTTTTTTTTTAAGCTAATAAGGATTGTAGAAAAAGTCATACCTGTGTAAGATTATGCCCGTGTAGTAAAAAGTCATGCCTGTCTAGTAATTACTTAATATAATTATTTTTATATATAATTTAAAGAATATTAATTTTATTATTAATAAATAATAAATAAATTATAGATATAAAGATAATATTATTAATAAATATAAATGGGATATTATATATAATATATACTATTTAAATATAAAAATAATAATATATATATTATATATATATATTAAAATAATTAAAATATTAATTATTAAAAGTATTTAAAATATAATATAATTAAATAATATCTAAATTAAATTAATATAACATACTTAATAAGTGAGTATCTCAGATAAGCAAGTATCTTAAAAATCCCAACCTCTAAGATTAAAATCACAATAAAAACACTATAAATTATTTAATTAATTTAAATTATTTACTATACTCTTCCCCAGATATCTTAATCATTATCTAATATATTCTTGTATTATAACCGGACTTACCGCAAATACTATAACACTAAATACCTATTTATACTAACCTTCCTTGACTATTATTTCTTGATAATTTAACTATTATCTATGCATTAATATCTATCTAATTAATTATTTGTCTTCCTTCCTTTACTATTATTACCCCTCTTCTCTATAGTCTAGTCCTTTTTGCCTTCTAGTATTAGCTTAATATCTTATTTATCTCTTAAAGATCTTTGATCTTAGCTCTTAATAAGATATTCTTATATATAATTATTATTATACTCTTAGTAAGATATTTTAGGGTTCTTAGAATTAACTCTAGGGAGCTATTATAATATCTTCTAATTTATCTTTTAAGGTAATTAGATTAAGATCTAGTCTTAAGTATAATCTTTAGGATTTTTAAAACTTAAGGGATTAAGGGTCTAGGTTTCTCTTTAATAGGTATTAGAGTCTATAATTATATATTAAGCTTTAAGATTATAGTTTCTGGATTAAGAGAAATAAATCTAGTTTCTTTAAAAGTTCCCCTAATATTTCTTTCTATTATAATGGCCTAGTATATAATATAGAAGGCTAGAAAGAACTTAGTCTTTAAAATATAAGTTATAGAATATCTAATTAAATATTCTATTTCTTAATTATAAGTCTTCTTAAAGAGTTTAAAGTACTTAATATTAAGGGATTAAAGTAAATAAGAGAAATAAATTAATATATAAAACTAGATAATCTTCTTTTTCTTATAATATCTCTTAAATTTAATAGACTAGTGGTTTTTATAGTTATTAAGGATTAGAAGATAATTGTCACAGGCTGAGCCTGGATCACGGATCCGGACTGTGGCCGGTCCAAGCTATAGGTGTAGCTAGATGACTTAACCTCCAGTTAAGTCATTACTTTCCCTTTTACCTCACTAGGGAACTGTAACAGAGCAGGAAGGTCGTAGCGCTAGCTACCGCTTTAGTCCCTTTAGGACCAACCCCTTTCAATAATAATAACTATTTAATTACTTAATTATATACTAGTTAAAGTACTTTAATTATTTAAGACTAGTTTTATTATTAGTCTAGTTATTTTAGGTTATTATAATAGCCTAATTATCCAAGAGATTACTTTCTTAATATTAATTAATAAGATAATATTAATCTATACTAATAATAAATAATTAGATTATCTAGCCTTCTATATTAATCACTTAAATAATTATAATCTATTCTTAGTTTCTAGACTATACTAATTTTAATTTTAAATATCTTTCTAAATCTATAATAATTATTTTACTTATAATTATACCTATAAGAAAACTAATCTTATTAAAATTATAGATATTATCTAATTAGATATTATACTTTATAATTATATTTATCACAAACTAAAACTAATCGTGGATAATAATTACATCTTTATACTTAGTTCTCTAATAATTATATTTATAAAAAAAATATATCTTAAATTCTAGATATCACTTAATAAAGTTTAAAACCCAATATATACTAACTAATAATATATTATAGTTAGTAAGTAATTAATTAGTTATATTTTTAATATTATATAGTTAGGGGGGAAATCCTTATAAATTTAGATTAAGAATAAAGTAAATAAGGATCTGTTCTTTTAGATTAGATAGTTTATATGATTTTGTGATAGTATCTTGCTTAGAAAGAATGTTCTTTTGCTAGTGATCTAGGGTCTTCTAAGAGATTATATATATTATTATAGTATATTGGAGATTTAATGTTAGGTTATTTTAAAGGGCCTGAAAAGTAAGAAGTATTTTAGTCTTATAATTACTCTGTGATATACTAGGTAATTAAGAATTAATTAATTAAATAGGGATAATATAAGTTAAGGGATTTTTGAGATATTTGCTTATCTGAGATACTTGCTTATTAAGTATGTTATATTAAAATAATAAACTTAATTTAAGATTCTGTTCTTAAATAGATCTAGGGGATTTTTATATTATTATTAAAAAGCTAAATATATATATTATATAATAATAATATAATATTATTTACTTAGAATATTAGAAATAATATAAAATTAAGATTATTATTAAAATAATTAAAATATTATAAATTAAAGATAAAATCTAAATAAACATAATTATAAG
>JAANBB010000678.1:0-16025 GCA_014621425.1 Cylindrodendrum hubeiense | reverse complement strand
TCCCAGCCCACTCCTCCCTCGTGCGACTCGCCCATCTCCGACGTCGCAGAACCAACCGCCCAACCGCCCGCTACTTGCTTGCTCGCTTGGTGCTTGCTTGCTTGTGTTCCTCCAGCCCTCGTTTTTTTTTACCATCTACAGCCCCATTTTCTCAGGCACAGTCCCGGTCGTTTACTTGCGCCAAGTTGATCGCCGCAACCGCATCCACCATCCACTGACAAGACGAGCCCCAATTCTCCGTCTCTATTAGACTGCAACCCTTGACTGGCGCCGCTTTGTGCGATTGCGGCTCTTCGGGACCTCCACCTCCTGCATCCCACATCCCACATTCCGCATTCCGCATCTTGCGTCCTGCTGCCAAGCACACCTTCAAAAATCCAAACTTCTATGAATCCAGACGAGGCAGAGCTGCAGGCCACTGCCAACCTCTCTCCCATCAGCCCCTCACCCGTCCACTCGGCTGCGTCTCAGGTGGTTCCTGCGCTGCAGGACACCGTCGATAGCATCGACGCCATGGTTGCTGCCGCCGCCGCCGCCAACGCCTCCGCTAGCAGCGAACCCAACCTCGATCCCATTCTGGGCGCCGGTGATGACGATGTAGTAGATGACGACAGCCTCAACGACCCTTACGGCGAGGTTGAGCAAGACTCGGCCCCCCAGCCCCAGCAACCCCCGCGTCAACAGGAACTGCCCGACAGCAATGACGATTACGCAAAGACCTTTGATTCACCCATTGGTCCTGAGGAGGGTGAAGGCGGGGACATTCAGCCAGAAGATGTATCATCAATGCCCCGAGAATCCAACCAAGTTTCTCTTTCATCCGAGCACTTGACAAGCCGCACATCAGAGACCTCACATGCCGTTCATAACTCGTCATCCACCTCAGCCCACCAAGCTCAGTCCGGTGCATCAGTCCTTACCGCCTCTGAAACACATCTCGACGATGCGACTACGTCGGCCTCGCACCCTTCCAACCCGGACCAAGCAGGCTTCCAGTCGGTGACCTCTCCCTCCACGGCCAGTGCAGATTCCAACTCCGCCGGGTCCCCCAACCCGTCGGCTGATATCCAGCGACTCGTGGCAGACCTCATTGCCCCCGCTGAGCCCACCTCCAGCGATGACCCATCTGCCTTGTCCGCAAAGGCCGAATTCCCCGCCGGCTCCAACGCTTCATCCTCTGCTCTCCCATCGTCTGCCTCCCTTCCCCCGAGGCCTCCATTGCCGCAAGCAGCATCCCAATCGTATACCTCGCAGCACCACCCATCCGGCTCGAGTTCAAGTATCCCAACCAGTGTCGCCGTCCCGCCAACACCTGGTCAGCCCTCTACCTATGTCGCTGCGGGCGCACCAGGAACAACCCCAGACGCCCTGGGCAACCTCCCGCCTGCCGCCGCCAGTGGTCTCAATGCATCCGTTGCCATCACTTCCATGACTGCTCCTCCCTATCCGCCCCAATCCCCCGCGTATGCTACTGATAGACCTCAAGATGCCGATTACCAGCGACAGTGGGACCAGTTCATGGCCGATGAGCGACAATACATGTCCGAAGCCAAATGGGACCGGTTTCCCGAGGGTTCACGCCTCTTCATTGGTACACGATCCGCGTCTGGTGCGTCTAAAAACGGCGCTCACATATTCTCTACAGGCAACCTTTCGAGCGACAAGGTATCGAAGCGTGACGTATTTGATTTATTCCACCGATTCGGGAGACTGGCTCAGATCTCTCTCAAATCAGCCTATGGGTTCGTGCAGTATCACACTATCGACGAAGGGCACGGTGCCATGGAGAATCTGCAAGGAATCGAGATCAAGGGACGCAGAATCCGTGAGTTGACTGATCCGGCTTTGCGTTTTTGTGCACTTAAATACTAATCGTCGACAGATCTCGAGATATCTCGTGTCCAAGACAAATCCAAGAAGGAAAGAATCCGAAGTCCGGATCGGACCCGCGGCCGTGATGGTGGCGCCGGACGTGAGAGTAGTGGCCGCGATAGCAGTGGCCGCGATGGCGGTGGTCGCGATGGCGGTGGCCGCGATGGTGGCGGCCGTGAAAGCGGTGGCCGTGAGGGTGGTGGACGCCGAAATGACCGGTACAATCAACAGAACCGAGATGACTACCGGCCGGGGCGCAACCACTCGCCTCGCCGGAACGATTACGAGAGGGATGATGCTTACGGCCGTGACCGAGGATTTCATGACGGCGGCCGTGGAAGAGGACGCTCGCGATCTCCTGGCTACAAGCGCAATGACAAGGGCGCCTATAGAAGGAGGAGCCCCAGCCCTTATGGGCGATCTCGACATGAGGGCGAACTTGAGCTTCCCCGGCGATACGGAGCCGATGTTCCCGACGTGCAGATCATTCTTCAACCAGATGTCAACCGAGATTTCGTCACCTGGGTCGAGCATACATTCAAGTCGAAGGGCCTGAAGTCGGAAGTCATGTTCCTTCACCCAAGAATCCCCAAGGACGCTGTCATCCAGCGTCAGGCGGCTGAGGGTGTTCACGCTGTGGTCGACCTCGATCTCCGAGCTCAGAATCTCGGGAGAATCCCAGTACAGGCCTTTGACCGCTCTGGTGGCATGAGCAACGTCCGGTTCGACCAGTACGTCGACCTCGACCCTCCGACAGCGGCCGAAGTTATCCTGCGAGCCAAGGCGTCAGGTGCTGCAGCAAGCTATGCCCAGCCATATGGTGCCGCTGGTTTTGCCAACCCATACGGTGGACAGCCTCAACAGATGGGTGCGTTTCCTGGTGGCCAGCCGCCCAACCAGTATGCCCAGCACCCTCCAGCTGCAGCCAACCCCACGGATGTTGCCAGCCTCATGGGCCAAGTCGATAACGCCACACTCCAACGACTACTGGCATCGATCCAAACTGGCGCACAGGGCGGCGCTGCGCAGCATGGACCAAATGCCCCTCCCGCAGGCCCTTCGCAGGTTGATATACAGGCGATTCTAGGAAGCCTCGGTGGGAATCCTGGAGCTCAGCAACAGGCACCCGCTCAAGGGGCGTATGGCGCCGCTTACGGAGCCCAGCAGGCACCAAATGGCGGAGGTGCCGCCAATGGCGATGCTGCGGTCCAGGTCCAGAACATTATGGCACAGCTGGCCCGGTACCGACAGTAGTTGATTGTTTCCGACGCAAGACATGCAAGGGAGTCATTTGGCGTCATTGGTTCTGTTGGCCTTGATGCCCATTATGAGATGGAAACCTCGCTTTCCACATGAGTTTTGATGTTTTTGTTTTCCAAGTGCATGGCATAGCAGCCTCTCAAATTCAACCAGGACCCTCCTACGGAAGGGATTAGATTTGTTTAGCATTTTTACGGCAATGTGAAAATTTCATGAAAGGCCGAAGCCGGCGGGTGTGGTGGCGTTGAGACTTGAGCTCGGTATGGAACGATGGGGCGGGTTTTTGAGAGTGAAGTTGAGCCGTTATATATCCTAGCAACATGATGATGTTATTTGCGACCAACGCTTCGAAATTGCGATGTCTTAGGACGTGATACGTTTCCATGTTCAAGATCAAGAGCAAACCCATCTATCTAATATGCAAAAGCAGCCGTCCAAACGCCAACTTGGTGGTATCTATCACCATCCGAAGCTCTCATTATGCCACCACACGTCGCGCCCCTTCATGACCCAGGGCGTGATGCACCGGCGTAGCTCCCTTCCCATCTGGACTGGCCCGCAGACCAACACAGCAACCCTTTCATTTGACCCGGTCTTGAAGATGTCATCGACAATCTTTTGGAAATTGGGCCGCTTCGCATTGTGTTGGGGTCTAGAGTCCATCTGGATGTCACCATTGGCATTGTCACGGGTGTTTGAGACGCCCATGTCACCCGTAAGGAAAAGCTGGACCTGGTCATCATCCATGAGGCTCTTGCCCGTGGGGTCAGCGGGAGCCCAGGTAGCGTCACCGGGGGACTGGATGGCCCAGATAAATTGTACGCGGGCAGAAGGCGTGTCAGCGAGAATGGCATGGTAGACGGGCACGGCAAAAGTGGCACCGACACCGCCAGCTACAAGAAGAATGCGACTGACTCCAGAGCCAACCAGGTCGGGGAAAGTCTTTCCTGCAGCGCCATAAGGGCCTTCGATGCAAAGGGGGATTTTGCCCTCTGAGGTTGAAGGAACACCGGCTGCGGCGAACTCGGCAAGGCGCTTTGTCATGGGTCCGCTTCTCGTGCGGGCAACGAAAGTCAGGCTGTTTGATTCTTCATCGGTCGAGACAACAGTGAATGGGTTGTAAAGAAACTCGAAGAGAAGGTTGCCTGTCGAGAAGGGGTCGGGGTCGGGGCGAGATGCCGCAGGCAGGCTAAGATAGAGGTGTGCTCCCGGGTGGGCTTTGAACATGGCAATGTTCTTGCTAGGCATTGAGGCCGAAATCTTCAGGAGATCGGTGCCAGGAATAGACTCGATTACGGCCGGAGCAGTGACGGTGGTGATCTTCCGCACCGCGAGATCCAGCGCGAGGAAACCAAAGGCCAATGACACGTAGATCCTCGTCGAGGACGAATGGAAGAAGATCAAGGGGGGGACGAGAACAGCGGCAGTGAGGTGGACGACAAAGAAGACTCGGTACGACTGCTCGCGCATCTTGGCTATAGATGTGCCATTGAGCGTGTGGAGGAGAGTGAAGGCGACGACGCCGGCAAATACGACGTAGGCAAAGAAGCGCGTAAGCCAGATGCCAGCCTTGATGAAGAAGACGTTGTAGAAGATGGCGTGCTGGATCAGCAGAAAGTAGATGATGCGGCCCAAGATGCGATGGTAGCGATTAAGGCGCTCGTGTGAGGAGCGGAAGAAGTAGCCAAAGGGGCTGAGATACTTGAGGGAGAGGAGGTACTGGACGGGCAACTGAGAGGTTGCGATGGCGCCGAAGCGTTTGGTGAGATGGAGGTAATCTAGGGGGTGTTAGTGGTTGATAGCAACTCAATTGGTGTGGAATGATTGGGCAGTGACAAGTTGAGTCGAGCTGAATCGAGTTGAGATGGAATTGACTGACCTTTTCCGGTCCCGCGAACACACAAGAACAAGAGCCAGACGGTCCAGACAAGCCCCATGATCCACTCATCGCGATGTCCCCAGTGCCCTCCGAGGAAGTACACATCCTCTCCCATCCACCACTCCAGCTTCCGCCAGCGCTGCGCAGCCCGGCCGGTCCAGCTCTGGCGACTCGCCTTGAGGGCGGGTGAGTTGGGCACCTCCTGATACGGGCCCCGGGCGGCGCGGCGCACGCGGGCCACGGTGCGCACCAGCAGCAGCACGGCCGCCGGCGCAAAGGCCGACCAGAAGGCGACGGCCGTGTAGAAGCCGATGGATTCGTGGCGGAGGGCTTTTTCCTCGTCCGAGAGGGTGACGAACTCGTATGGCCAACCCATGATGGTGGTGATGGTGGTGATGATGATTGATAATCACGGTTCAGGGAGGGGGGTGAGGTTGGTGATGGCGGGCTGCAGGCTGCGAATGCCCCGTCCTCGCAGGTAAGACTCGGACTTGGTTGGTGCGGATATCGCCAAGAATTGGCTGTTCCTCTCTCTCTCCTTGTCTACCTCATGAGCAAGTGACCCTCCGATAGACAGTAGCAGAGGCGGAATCGACCTGGGAGGGCTCAATTGTGAGCATTCGTGTCGCCAACTCGTTCGGTGACGGCATCCGTAATTCCGTATCGCGGGAGGATCCGAGGGCGCGAGTGCCATGGAAATTGCATGCGCCCTATTGGCTACAGCAGGGGTGACCCCTGAAGGGCCGGTGTCTGGGGATTTAGATGCGATCTTGGGAATGAGGCTCGTCCAGGCACCAAAGTGTTACCCTACACCTGTAACTTTAACCTCGACTTCACTCCCAACTTCTCAACAACACGTCCAGTATCGAGTGCGTCCTCTCACTTCGGCTTCTGGCTGTGTGCCAGGTGTTTCGGGATATTCCTCTCCATAATTTACAATGTCACATCCCGCTGCATCTTATTAAACCTATCATGCGAAGCATACCCGTCGTGGTAACACCGACCCGTCATTACTAAATCTCACCGACAGTCAGGACAACCTCATCGGCGCCACCTCACCCTGCCTACCACCAAAAACTCAACCCACTAGCTACCCCCCCCAGAACATGGCCTACCTCTGTGTCACTTTTTGAATGTCCGGGCTCATACGACAGGATGAGAGATGGCGAGTTTTAGCCTGTATCACAGCATCGAACACTCAACCGCCTCCCTGCAGAGGGAAAAGCAAGTTACACGGCCCTTTCAACTGCTTGGGATGCGTGCATACGCAGAGCTGCAAGATGTTCCGCCCAGTCTCCAGTTACCTCTGCGGCTGGGAACGGCGGAAAAGCCACCCAGCACGTCAATTGCTGAAACTGTCTTCAACTCTACGAGAGCGGATGGTCAGCCGTCGAGACACGGTACCCAGCCCCCCCCACTGTCCCGTGTATCAGAGACGAGACATGCTGTTTTACCCGTGTCCAAGAATCTCTTGTTTGAGTCCCAAGATGTGAATAAAAGGCATCAATCCCATGTCCCCGCCGAATCGTCAGCGCAACCCCATATTCAGCTCTGTTCTATCACATAACCTCTTGGGAGTTGTCTCACTCATCACTCGTTCAAATCGCCATGGGTGCTTACGTCTCCCTCGAAGTTTGCAAGGAGTAAGTCACCTGCCTCGACTGCCCTAGTCTCATCTGCCAACCTTCACGCGTCCAGTCACTACAATGTGAATCTCAACTGCAACATTACCTACACAGACAAACACAGGACGACACTCGCTGCATTGGGCGGTATCAAGAAGGGGGAATTCGAAGGAGATCCTGATATTGCAGGGATCGGTGTAAGCACTGACATTTAGAGAGATCTATGTGCAGAGCACGCAAGGACTAATGCAGCTAGATATTTGCGAGTTTCCTCGCAGTGACCAGCTTCGCGCTATGTCTCTCCTGCGTCATCGTCATGCTCAACATGCTGAAGCATAGGGTTGTGCCGTTTTGTTGTTGGGGCCAGGGGTGAGTGGCATCTCTTGAACCCGCTGCTCTTAGCAAGTTCTGATCCTATTCTCGACACAGCATTGGCGAACCTGCCAAGAAACATGTCACCAAACCAACCTTCTCGGAGATTCTCCAAGCCATGGTCCTCTCATGCAGCGACGCCCAGATCTTTACCGGCGCCGCCTATGCCGTCACCCTTCGATTCTTCGCAGGCTGTTTGATCTCGGCATACCATTACAACATCGTCGCCAACATGATGTTGCTCACCTGCGCCACGCACCTCATGGCGATTTCTGTTGTGCGCAATTACTGGGAGAGCCCCTGGCTTGGCGGTCTGCGCGTTATTTGCAAGACGGGCATCTTTTTGGTCACAGGCCTGCTCCTCGCGAACCAGAATGCGAGCCTCGAGGATGCCTTCCCCACAGAAATCCCCAAACCCGGTACGCAGAACAGCCTGCTTTTCCTAGGCGCGGCCTGCTTCCAGTCCCAAAGCCCGCAGCTGCAGCATACTCTAGACGAATCCTTTCGTGACCTGAAAGGATCCATCGTCTTAAGCTCTCCCGGTAACCACATCGAGGGCTGGAATAAGTTTCTTGTCATTCTCCTGTGGTATTCCGCGGCTATCGCGATGGAAATTGCCATGTTTATTCGGAGAGGCAAAGCGCGCAACGGCCGACGTGCGAGGATAGTCAAGCGGTTTTGGACGATCGCCGTGAAGCTCGTCAAAGGTCCATTCGAGAAGTTCTCTCGCAAGTCTACCCCTATTGAAGCTTCTCCTATCGCTCCGCCGCCCCGAGCCTCGACCCAGGGGCGCAAGTCGACAGACGAGAGGACTATTCGCGGCATAAAACGGGTAGGACAATACACCCTTGCCGTATACTCTCTGGGGAGCATAGCCATCTGTGTCTGGACCGTTGTGGAGTCAGGAATGTACATGGCAAAGCTGCGGCTTTGGGTCCAAAGATCCGGGTGGCTGGCCCTTAACGACCAGGGACTCAACCCAGAAAACGATCCGACATCATTCGGCCAGTTGGTGCCAATATTGACATCGGGACTCATTCTCTTCACTTTACTGGACATGTTGAGTAGTAAGTTCAGTCCTATCCCGGTCCCATCTTCTCTATGCCGTGAGGCACATTGAGCTGACAGACACATCCTCATTATTAGGCGCAATGAGGAGCCGCAGAGATGGCAAGAATACGCGTAACCATCAGGAACAATTCGATGTCGAGGAAAACACTAGTCTACCACCCGATCAACCAAAGACGCAACACATGACGGATGCGACTCCTGACATAGTGACGCCTCTCATCGAAACCAACCCAAGGCATCCATCGATTGAGTCCGTAGTTTCCTGTCAAACTGGTTCGGCATCTCACGAAAAACCAAAGGAACTGTCACCACCCAGCTTGTTGGAAACAACGGATGACGGAGAGTCGGGTGTTTTCCCTCGGCCACGGGAGGCCTCAATATCGACAATGGTAACCGCTCGATTGACAATGGATTCCGACGAAACACCCAAACTGGAGCCACGGAAAGTTCCTCAGAATGAAGAGCAGGACACTGTCACTGCCTCATTGTCGAAAAGCCCAAAAGTATCGAGCCCACCTGAGCTAGTGGGGGAGCAAGAGATGTCTGATGCTGAAAAACATGTGGGGGGAAGAGTACCCAGTAGGGGGTTGCGCTCTGGCAACTCAACATCCAACAAGATCACTCCGATGTCAATGACCGCTCTCTTGGGATGACTGAATCGAATATCCACTCCAATCGCCGTCGCATCCACAATGAGGTTCACAGACTGAAATTCGAAACCTTGAGCATCATCCAATAAGAACCACGCCCGGTTAGCTCAATCGGTAGAGCGTGAGACTCTTACAACAACGCAATCTCAAGGTTGCGGGTTCGACCCCCGCATCGGGCTATTCCTATACAAAAGATCCAATTGCGAGCAAGCGAGGCTTCTATTTTTTTGCTCTTTCTCCGGCTGTTCCTTTTTGCATCCGTCAGTGGCTTAAATAATTGTAATGTGTGTTGGATAAAGACTCTTAACTGCTCATAGAAATTCTCATGTTGATATCTATCTTACCCTACACTATCATACTGCAAAGGTCCTGACCCAGGTCGCATGCCAAGAACGTAAAAGGGGATATATATACCCAGGACACCGTGGAAACACCCCGTGATCTGGATCATGAGTTGCTTCTCTATTAAAATCATCACAAGCGCATAAACGCTGCTTTCTTTTTGGCCTAATTCGTCAACAGTTGGCCAACTCCACAGCCGACACAGTTCCTTGAGGGTATTTAGTAAATTCGTACACCAGACACGCCGACGTCATATCATCTATGCTGCATCCCATGCAATGGATGCACTAGCTCAGCTCTTCCCCGAGTCGTCGTGGTCGGGCTCAAACTTGGTCTCGCCCAGCATGGGGCCGGGTTGAGACGTCATGGCCGTTTGCGTTGCAGGTTTGGGCTGAGTCTGCACAGTCGGGCCTGTGGTCTGGGTTGGGGGTTGCGAAGATGCTCGTGATCCTTGACCACTCGCCGCATGAAGTCGTTGATCCAGAGCTCGAAGGGCAATGGCCCTCCTCCTCTCAGCCTCTGCGCGAGCACCTCCGGGAGAGCTACGGTGGAGCATGCTGTCCTTGCGGGGCACCTCGCCGCCGTGGGGGAATGGGGCGCACACTCGCATGGCTACCAGCACGCCGAACACCTGGTCGGAGAGAGCGGCGACGATGGGCTTGACGGGGCTAGGGAAGAACTCGGCGAAGGCGAAGGTCTCGCTTGCATCGCCATTGAGGGAGGCGGGTTGGGACGAATCGAGGTCGGGGAAGACAGTCTTGTAGAATCGGAGGTACGTCCAGCTGGTGAGGAAACCGAAGACGGCGAGCCAGAAGGAAGCCCTGGGCAGCAGCGGGGTAAGTGACAAAAGCAAGACGATGCCGATGTAAAGGAGCGGGAAGCGCGGGACTCTCATCGACAAGATACCACGGAAGAGGGTCACAGTATGCGCTGGGACGAGCTGGCTGAAGGCAACCAGGAACGAAATCTGGACGGGGATAGTTCCGGCGATGACGGTCAGACTAATTGGTCGAGCCGCTGGTTAGCAGAAATTCACATGATAGCAGGGGGTAGCAGGAAGCACATACGTCCAGCTCTCGTTGCGCGTCAGGGTGAAGAACAGAACCATGACACAGAGCGTTAAGAGGTTAGGAACAACGGCGACGAGGGCGAGGAACTTGGCCAGCTCGGCCGAGGACCAAGCTCGCTCAAGGTAGCGGCCGCCATGGTACAAGGTCACGGCGGCAAGCGAGAGGGTGAAGACGTTACTCTCGACGAATGTGGAGGTGAGGAAGGTCCAGGGGTAGATGATAGAGAGTTGCGGCACCAGCGTCAAGTATGGGATGACGATCTTTGTGTTCTCGGTCCATTGGCGGTAGCGGATGGCAGCACTGAGGAGGGACTGGGCGAGCAGCGCGATGAGGAGGATCCGTGTGACGGGCGGGATGTTTATCCGCGGCGGCATGGCGGCGAAGGTTTCTGGGGGGCGAAGACGGAGTGACGCTTGGCCAAGGAACTTTGTGGTCGAGGTTCGGCGAACAGCGATGGGTAGCGACGGCGCAGGCTGTGAAATGGAGGGCGATGACGTCGGGGACTTCGAGGTTGATCAGCTGATAAAGGGCCTCGTGGACGACTCGGTGTTACTGTCCCTCGTGAGAATATCCGTCGATGCTGGCGGCGGTGCTGGAGCCGGTTGACGTTGACGTTGGCGTTGGCACTTTGTTCTTTAATTCTTCCCCCTTTGATCCAGGATGCGTGTTGTCTGTCCTCTCCAGCCTCAGAGGCTTAGGCCGCCGCAGCGCTGGCGGCTCTTACGGCGGCCTCAGGCAGCAGCGTTCATGTTGCAGCGCTAGAGGGGTGTACCGGTGTTAGCTAGGTACAAAAGGCCAGTATGGTTTCTTTTTCTGGATAGGAGCAACAAAGCGTCCGTTTTAAGTCATGATCTAACATCCAGGCTCCTGCAAAGCAAGTGCTCGGAATTATCGATGGGGCTTTATTGCTGCCTACGTCCTGTCACCATCCCACTGCGATTCGAGGTGTTCACTACCTAGATAGGTGTTGTGGGGTACACAGGAGGGGCATCGTTTGCCGCAGGGTGGCATGTGTCTGGCTGAGATGCTTAAGTCTCCCGGTTCCGCTGAGGATTCGCTCGGACTGTCAGATTCATTCAACTTACAATGCGGCGACTCGCAGAATGAACGAAGCCATTGGACAAGTACCCCCTCCGCAAGTGGTTCCTGTTAGGGAGCAAGGTTGGCGGTTGGCACTGTGTGCGGAATGAAGCCGGAAACCACGATTGGCCTCTCGCAAACAACTTTTCCTTGCAATCATTTAGATCAATGGGGTAGGCTGCCAACTATCAAGGGAGCATCCAAGTGAAGAATAAGGCCCCCGTCGCTAGTCAGCACCTATCGATGCTCCTGGTGATGAATAATGGCGAGAATGATGGGGATCAGAACACGAGCGAACTGCCGCACCACAGCGATGGGACCGATCTCACTAACATAAACCGTCAGCTCCGTAGCCATCACTGGGCAGCCTCATTCCATAGTTGCTCCAACAACATGAGTTGGCGTAAAACCTCAATTTATTTCGGGACAAGGACCTTACTTCCATGCTCATTGTCTCGAAGCGCATGTGACCTATCAAGCCTTCTGCGTGAACTGCAAACTCGGCATGTGCTAAGTTGATATCATTGACGGGCATGGTGTCGATAAGTGTTTCGCCGGGATAGCCGACTGATTTGGCGTGGCACCATCATTAAGCATATGCAGATTGAGAACGTGTAGGCTTTGGCTGCATGTGATGTCTTTACAAGGACGTATAGAGTCACTTTGTGACGCGTCAAATGTCAATATTTGCAGGTGGATTCGACCTGTTCGGATGAGGATAAATTTGTCAGCTTGCCCGTGAGCGATCCTGAGGTCTCGCATTTTCTAGGGTGCTTCGACATGCACCGACGCGTTCGAACATGTTATTTTCTCAATGCCTTCATGTGACCGCATGACATTATGTAGACAAGTTTATGCTAAAGGTTGTCGAAGAGCGGACCGCATGCTCGGGAAGCGATTGTTTCAGATCGAAGACCAACTGCTCGGCCGTTCGGGGTTCCGGGCCCTCTAAACCCGGAAGTCGTGCTCGCTGGTGGATGGGGAAGGCGGGCGCAGTGTCAGTCGAGTGGGCTGTTGGCGGCACTGGATGGCGAGACGGGGAGGCGACAGTCGGTGAAGATTCGGTGGCCTCGGGAGGATGATACCCTGTACCAGCCACAGTACCTCACTTGAGAGGACCTCGAAACTGCGAAGTGATTGACATCCAGGCGACGACATGATTGGCTGGAAACTGTTGCTCGTCACTCAGCACCTCAGTCTGAAGATGAGCGAGTGGGGCAACCGAAGTGGAATGTCGTGCAGGGCAAGGCACGCCGCACGGCAAGCAAGCCACCCACAGCCCTCACAACCCTCAACCCTGTGTGTCGCAGCTGTCGCATCTCCGTCAGACTCGGGCGGAGTGAAATGTGACTGGCTGGCCGAGACCTGCACTGATAAAGGAGAAGGGATGGATGGGCATGAGGATCTTCAATCCGGTCATAGGGGCAACGCTCAGCTTCCTAGGTTGGATATTTCCAGGACCAAGGTACTCGTCGAACTTGGACCATTTGCAGGTCCAAGTCCTCCCTACCGAGATGTTCAAATCAGACTGCCATCCAAGACGCGAAGACCTCGGGAATGCCATGGTCGTCCCTGGACCGTTGACCTCGTTTTGGGTTAGCGTATTTGCACTCCAAACATTGAGACTTTGGCCATCACGTGAGCAATAGGGAGATCCTGCTCCTCGAGGCAGCGATCTTCGTGTCTCTGGTTGGTGACCACGCGAGGACGGCTCTGCTGCCAAACCTAGCACCGTGTGGCTTAGCGACGCGACTGGCTACACTGCACCGCCTATCGAGATCAGGGCGCCAAAGAGAGTGCACTGACTTAGGCTGTCTTGAATGAGGCGCTCGCGATGGAAGGCCGTAAAGTGGCGGGCGCGTGAGAATACCTCGACACCACATCGTATCTTGACTTGGACTCGCCGAGAGACTGGCAGGGATGGGTGCCCTGGTCTCTCCGGGGTGAAGGGGAAGTCCCGGCCGGTGGTGCGTCTTCAGATCCCCCATCCAGGCCAGTGCCCAACAACAATCCTCAGAGGCTGCTCGGCGCACATCAATCACATCGACAGCAACGAGGTACGTACCGAATCCCTGCACCGAGGCCCCAGCACGCGCATCTCGACTCCCCAGGGCTAAGGGCCTTATGGCCCGGGCCCAGGGCGCCGCCGCCCACCCCCAGCCCGCGTGGGTTGCTTGGCGGCCCCTTTGACCGAGCTAGAGTGTTGCCACGTAATGACCAGACGAAGGTGCTGAGAGCAGGGCTGCCGCGACCTCTGACGACGTCCAGCTCGCCGTTTGTGCAGCAGGCGCAAAGGCGTTGTGCTGAGTAGCTGGGCTGACTAGGGGCTGACAGGGGGGCAGGGTGCCCCCCGGGGATAGCCAAAGATGCCACGGGTTTGGCAGCGCTCGAGGGAGGCATTGGCTGCTGCTTGTTGCTTTGCTGCCGGGAGATGATGGTGCGGTTCGGCGGGGCCAGGCGCAGCGAAGGAACTGGGGACAGGCCGGCCATGCACCCTGCCTGGGATTGTGTTCTGTGTGGCGATTGCCAGCGCTTGGGAGAGTTTGGTACTCGCGAATGCCAGGGAGCTAGCAGGTACCTACCCAGCGAGTTGAAGTGTGTCATGTCACGCAGCGAAGAGCGGACGAGATGAATCCATGCTGTGGCATCCATGGGCGGCATCCAAGGCATGCCGGGGAAGCGTTCGGTGGGCCGGGGCTCGCGCTGGCTGTACCCGTACCTGGTAGGGTGTGTCTGAGCCTCGCCGGTGTCCTATCTCTGAAGGGCGTCAGGGAGAAATCGACAATTCGATGCTGTCTCTCCTGCCACGACGCCAACAACAAACGGGGAATCCGCGCATGTTTCTGGCCTAGCCATTGTGACCTCGACCTTGAACAGGTGCGCACAACAGGGGATGGGCCGGGGCCGGAACCTGACACATGTCGAAGTACCGATACTTGAAGACATGGATGGTCTCCTCAATTAGCAGCCGATCTGCATTCGTCTCAGATTTTGGGAGAGAGGCGACTGCACCAGCCCGAAGTGTGGGAGGGAGTGGGGCTTGGCTGGCCTTACCTAAGGTTTCCGCCGGCTCTTGATTGGCCGGTCGGCCATGTTGCCTTATGCACGAGTGGGCGACCCGTTGGACTTTGCGGCCACCATCACGAAGCACAAAACAACAGGCGACAGCGGGACCGACCACATCGCGGGCGTCGTCGCCTGGCAACACCTTGGGTGTCGGGCAGGAGGGTCCGAACCGGCCTGGGAGGCAGGCTCAGCAGGAGAGGAGGAGAAGAGGAGAGGAGGCCAGTCGCGAACCCCCGAGGGAGATCCCATCATCGAAAATCCCACCCGCCGGCAAGGAGGCAGCCCTTGGCCGCTCCCCTCTCGGCTCGCCTCCCTCATCCCCTCCCCTGTAACCGGAAGCAGTGGATCTTCAAACCTTGACGCTCGACCGCCGCTCCTTGGAAAACCAACGACCGACTGCCTGCAATCCCAGGCTGGGCCTGGGTGGATGAGGACGAGGACGAGAGGGAGGTAGGTACCTAGGTACCTTGACCTGTGTGCGTTCGGGGGTAGGGTAGAGGTAGGTAGGTAGGTACGTACTGCACAGCAGCGACTAGCAGGGTGGGTGCTTGTTTCTCCGTACCTACCGTTTTAAAGATGTGTGGCCTGGCCACCGCCGATGGAGCGCCCACGCCCTGACGCCTGGCACGCCGGCAAGCCTGACAAGCCTGGGCTGATGAGCAAATGTGCGACTGGAACATCTCGTCCTTGAATGTTCCTCCACCCCCATTGCACCCAGAAAACCCCTGCCTGTTCGAGCCTCCACTCCGCAGTCCACGAGACCCGGCTGACGCATCGATTGGCTCACTTTCCCCCGTCCCCGAGTACCGGTACCTGGCCCGCCAGCTGGGGCGCCGGGGAGACTGCGGGCACAAGCGGAACGGCGCATGCATCGCCCTTCCAGCATGGCACGCGACGGCACGTCCAATACGGGCACGTCGCTGGCTCGCTGTCCCTATCGCGAGTCGTCCCCGGCTGCCAGCGAGGCCGCGAGCCAGCCAGCCAGTTCGTGTAGCTTTGCCGCCCAACCAAGAGGCCAGAGGCACCAACCATTTCCCTCCCGCTGGTCTGCGATTCATGATGCAACTTTCCACCTGGGGGCCCCACTAGCGCCAGCCCAGTCTTGCCCACCCGCAGGTGCTGGGTCACTGTACCTTGAATTCAGCTGGGGCCCTGCCCACTGCCCGTACCGTCATTGTACTCCGTACTTCAGGCTAGAAATTCCATGCCCCATTAGCGCCCCCCGTTAGCCCCGTAGTGACCTCGAGCCGTACACTGTAGCTCCGGCTCCAAGCCTGGCAATGTTGCTGGCTTGGCAAGGTACGGGGATACTTGGTGGTGGTCCCTGGCGCCCACACCAGCGGCCACCCCAGTCGCCCCGAGCTGGGAGTGGCAGAGCCAGGCCAGAGACAGAACGGACAGAACGGGGGCAGAAGCGTCCAGGTGGGAGCGACAAGGGGTACGTACCGACTTAGCACCACCCCCGACCTTGAATTTCATCTCACTTTTGAGTCTTCACTCACCTTCCCTTTGACAACGCCAGATCTACGACCAGCGCCCATCACGACCTGGGCCGACCTCGACGAGCCCTTTGACTGCTGCTACGAATTTCGCTCCATCTGCTCTGACGCCCCCCCCCGCGACGCTGCCGCCAGCTGCGGCGCTCCCGGCTTCATGGTCGCCAAGGAATTCCTCGACTCGGACAGAGTCAACTTTCTCGTCTGGAGGTTCGTTATGTCCCCCCCCCCCGGGCCCGGAT
>JAANBB010000677.1:0-16199 GCA_014621425.1 Cylindrodendrum hubeiense | reverse complement strand
CGACACTACAGCTCGGACTCGGCGCCGTTGGTCGACAGCGCCATAGGGCTGCCGTTTTGGTGCTGCCGCTGGCGCAGACGGGCGTTGCCGGGCGGGCGGCGACGGGCCATTGCGCGGCCGTTCGCGTTCATGGTCTCGTCATCCTCCTCTGACTCCGGGTTCTGTTCGGCGTAGAGACGGGCCTCGTCCAGCTCGCTGATGTTGGTAGGACGGCCACGGAGCCACTGCATTCGGGGGCCTGATCGAGCACGCTCTGAGACGCGGAAGCCGTAGATGCGAGGCTCGTATATGTGGCCGGGACCCAGGCCAGGGGCGATGTTCTTGGCGTACATGCCATTAACGAGGCCCTCGGCGTCGGGGACACGGGTGCTGTTGTTAGTGAGCACCTCGATGCCACGCTTGGAGAGGTCGTATTCGGGGAAGGTCAAGAGGAAGAGGGCGCCAAAGGTACGACCAAAGAAGGCGCCGTCGACGGTCTGGAACCGGCTGTTGGGCGGGACATAAACGTCTAGACAGGAGGGGCAGAAGAGCTTGACAGTGTCCTCGCCAGGGATGTCGGAGAGGCCGACGGGCAGAGTGCGGGACTGCTCGCAGTTTGTTCTGGGGCAGCAGCCAAAGTGGCCGAGCTCGTACTTTTCGCTCATTTGTTGGATGCCGGCGCGAGAGCAGATGAAGCGCTGGTGGATGAGGCCGTAGAGCATCTCGGCCGAGGACTCGATGACGGAGAGATCGCTGGCCATTCTACTGTGGTGCCTCCGTTCGCCGGTTTGTCTACCCAGGCGCTCCTGGCCATCTCCGAGGCCTGACTCGTTGTCGTCTTCTTCCTCCTCTTCTTCGTCTTCATCTTCGTCGTCTTCTGGTTCGACATCTAGGATCATCTGTGATGCGCAGGGGTCAGCATTGGCTTGGGGCGACTCAGAGTGGCAAGCGTACCTCTAACGCCTCCTTGTACATGGCGACCTGGGTCTGCAGGCCAGTGAGGTTAAAATCATCCTCGATGAACTCTTCTGAGACCTCTGCAAAATACTCGTGGCCGAGCAGGGAGCAGAAGCTGGAGATCCACGACTCGGGCACGCCCGACGAGGTGGACATTGCGGCGTCGAGGAATGCCGAGGAATGTCGAGGGATAACGAGGCCCTGGAGCCGTGAGCGTGGGTGCGGCGGCGGGTGTGCGCGTGCGCGGAGGCGAGGTTCAGGGTGGTGTCGCGCGTATGTGGATGGCGGGGGGGGTGGTAGGATCTGTCGATGAAAGGCCGGTATCGATAGCGTCGTCAAGGGCCAACCAAGGCGGGGTGATGAAGCCAGGCGGATAAGAGCGCGAGTGGACGCTGTGGCGTGGGCGACAGGGCCGGCGATGGGATAGCGACGGCGATGGACAATGCGGTAGAGTCGGCTCAAAGCGCTCGCATCGTCGGCGTTGCGCGGCGCAGGGGGGAGAGGGATTGTGAAGGGTGAATACGGCTGTTGTTGGGCGAGCGATGAGCGACGGGGATTTGATAACCTTTGGTGGGCCGTCGACCGTCGACCGTCGACTGGACTGGACTGGCGAGAAGAGGGTCGACCGCCTGGTGGTTTGCCCGGGACTGCCAGTGGGTCCGTACCTGCCGTGTGTGTGCGCGCTTTCGGCGCCATGGTTTTCCCGATATCCGACTCATTCACCCTCACTGACAGGTACTCTTAGGTAGGTACCCACTCAACCACTCAACCACTCACTGACGTGCCTGTGTGAGCCTGTGTGTGTACCTACAGATTAATTACCTTGAGCCAACATCACGAGGCAATAATCCGAGTATTCCGTCTCGTCGAAAAACGGAAACACCAACCAGGCAATGTAAACAAGACACACTCGCCTTCTGCGGTTTCCCTGTTGTTTTGTTTTGTTTTGTTTTGGATTTTGCTCGCATACACCTCGTCTAACACAAAGGCCATGCACAAGAGTCTCTGCTTCACCACCCAACCGCGGCCGTGGATCCGCCAACTTCATAAAACCACCCGTCGCCAGCTCACCACCCGGCCTATTCCCTTGGCCCCATCTCACCCCGGGCTCTCAGATATCCAAACCTTCCGGGATCAAGCTCTAGGTCCCCAGCGCCCATTTCTCTTTGCACGAGTTGCCGGCACGTCAGCAAACCTCCTGCCCGCGGCGACCAAGTGGTTCCACCAAGATGGCATCAGCAGCTCAACCGAGGCTGGAGCTCCGTGGACTCTTGCACCGTACATGAATCGGTTCCAGGAATGGCCGTTCCCTTACGAACTTGTCACGCCGTCACTCGAGAATCAGGAAGCCCTGGTTGCCTTTCGTAACTGGCTCCTCTCCAGCAAAGAGCCCGCAGACCGACTCCTCGCCAGCATCCTTGAGCCGTCTATAGCAGATTTGGGTTCGCAAACCTTCTTCCAGCTCTTTGCACCACTTCGACTTCTCATTAAGGCCCTCGAGTTCAACCACTCACAGCCCCGCTCACAGCTCGAGCCCGTGGAGCTCTACATCGCACAGTCCTCCCTCACGGAACTCCCCGCCGCGCTACAAGATGACCTCCCGACTCCGGAACTCGTTCAGCGCGCTGGAAAGGGCGACGTCTATAGTTCCAGCATCTGGCTTGGTACAGAGCCAACGTACACGCCGCTCCACCGGGACCCAAACCCCAACCTATTCTGTCAGCTATGCAACACAAAGCTCATTCGGCTCATGCCCCCAGCCCCCGGTGACCGACTGTTCTTTGAGGTGCAGAGGCGCATCCGTCAGCAAGGCAACAGTCGCATCAGGACAGTGGAAATGATGGAGGGCAAGGAGCGGGAGGTTTTGCATGATGCCATCTGGCAGCAGGACCCTCTGCCGGAACAGTTATACGAGGCCGAGCTGGGGCCTGGAGATTCCCTGTTCATCCCCAACGGATGGTGGCATTCCGTCAAGAGTAAAGGCTCTCAAGGACACCTGAATGGGTCCGTCAACTGGTGGTTCCGATAATATTCCTCGCTGATACCCTGATCCACGCATGCTGTCAAGGATATGGTGCCAATTGATTTGGTTCCTCTCCACGGTAGCCATGTAATTCATATTTGTATTTATTTCACCCAGACATGTACCCTACGATGCCCTCAGGTTCTTGATACAGGCTTGCAGACGATCCAACTGAGATACCCGCAAGGCCACAGATGCCTTTCATCGCCGCTACTCATCTCCCACTCGCTTGTGTCCGCTCCACAGCTTCGCAGTAGCGCCTCAACTTCCTCAGGCGTCCGAGTCCGCAGCGAGGATATGTAGCCGTCAAAGACGATGACGAACGGCAGGATCGGAATCAGCCAGCAGAAGATAAGCGTGGCCAGAGACCGCCACTTCCAGGCGTACAGTGGCGCGGCTAGGATGACGCCAATGCCCAGGATCAGGTTCGACATGGCGCTCGCGAGGCTGCGGTCCTGCAGCTCGAATATGACGAAGCCCTGGCTCGTCTCGACCGTGTCGCGCAGGATGGCCGTGGCCAGCGGGTCATCAAAGTGGTGGAACGCGAGATTGAACAGGCGCAGCGTCTTCTTTCCGTCGTCCCTGTGCACAAGGTGCTCTGGTGCCGCACTCGCATCAACACCCTCACGCTCATACGTTATGAGCGGGTTCTTGCGAGCAATCTTGTCCCAGGAGTGGATGTTGGGGTGCAGATCGGTGAGGACGAAGCGGACAGGGGCCGCCCCACGAGAGCGCAAGTGGCCATTGATGTTGCGCTCGATGAAGGGCGTGGGCCCGCCGCCGCCGGCGCAGAAATCGATAATGGTATATTCGGAAAGGGTGTCGCCGAACTGGCGGATCAGGACGTCGGCAGCGTGGTGGGCGGGGGCGAGGACCTGGAGGGGCATCCGCGTCTTCCACACGTGAGTGAGGGCATCTTGGACGAGGGCGCGGAGGAAGTCGGGAAACCTAGAGTGTTTGGATTGTTTAGTCGTATCCTCAGTCACAGAGTTGGGAATAGCAATGCTTGAGGGAGGAGTTGGTAAGATCTAGAGATGGAGAAGAGGATGGGGAAGATGAAGATGGGGGGACCGTATGGTGCACCTACCAGGGCTGATCATCAATCTCAAAGAGATGCATCCGCGGGATCCAGGGCGCCATGTTGAACAGCCGAGTCTCAGGTACTCAATTCATGAAGAGGTTTTGGTTCTTAGCTAGAACTATCCATCTTAAATAATTGGGATCTGGCTTCTTGGAGTTGGCTTTTGAGGTGTTGTTGGTGTCAAGTCTGAAACCCCCGTCGGAGAGTTCGAGCTATGGCGCTGGTGACGTAGGGTAGCTCCTTACCCAATTGGTCTACCTACCTATTTAGGATGTATGTCTCACAGCCACTTCTGAGCGCCCACAAGGTTATCTACCATGGATAATTGTGTGCATTGCTTGGAGTATTCCGCCCTTTCTAATTCAGTCCATTCCCGAAAATTTGGTATGTCTCTATTGCTGCTCTAACATTATGAGGATTCCTTACTCAACGTCCTCCTCGACTTTCACGGGGCCGGATGGTATCTCTTTGACAGTAGGATCATTCCCCCCGCCATGTACCCCGACGTCCATGTACCCCAACGTCCATGTGGCAATCCCTTCTCAACAATTCCCATCATCTCCGTCGGACTTCATGACCATTATGGATATAGCTCCCACTAACATAAAATCACCTGGGCCTGAGACTCTGACCTCTACTTTGTTGGGGCATCTGTGTATGGATCAAAGCCCATGCGCCGCTTAGCCTCACTGCGAACTCTCCATTGTGTCTCGCCCACTAACCCGGTGGTCGACGTCTCTTCGAGGAAGAAAGTTAGGATGTGGTCTGGGATGGAGAGATGCGAAGTCTGCTGAAACTCTTGGAGACTAGTCAGCCGGATCAGCATCTCCATCAGGGACAATGATGTTGTGATGGTTCCAAACGGTGACCGGGCTACGAAGTCTCGCGTTTCAGCGGCATCCTGGAAGCGAGAGACTGGTTGCGGAGAGTCTAGGCTCGTCGACGACCGGAGAGACAATCTCTTGATCTGATCCACAACTTTGGAGTCTAGCGATGTCCGATCTCGCGGAGCACCCTGTTTTGGGACAGCATCCTCAAGCTCGCCCACCCCACCCGAGCCCACAGATTCATCGTCCTCGGCCTCAAAGCTCTCCTCGTCTTCCTCGTAGACTTCGAGTGCTATCCATTCAGGGTCCAGATGCGACGGGAATTTGTACCTGCGGAGGCCGTTTTGCAATATACTGCCTGCATCCCCCGACCGTATAGCGATAGACTCCTGGAAGAGCTGCTTATCAATATTGGCTTGTTCATCACCCCCGCCAGTTTTGTCGCTTGTTTCGGGTGTGATGCTGCCGTCGTCACTTTCCGCGTCTTCAAGATACTCTGCGAGCCCACCAGCCGGGTCCCAGTTTGGAACCGCTCGAACATCACGTTTCAGTAATAGTACTGGGTTGTGGTCCCCATCGGCGGCATTGCCAATATTGAGAATTCTGCCGGTGTCGGTATAGAAAATCTTCGATACCTGGTGGATTGGGATGGATTCCCGGATGCCTGCAGTGGCAATTTCGTCGTAAGGGCTTTGGTCCTGGTCATCATCGTGGAGCCGTCCATCATCGAGGTCCTCGATGATTTCCAGATGATATGCGTATTCATCACCCCCTTCAAAGGGAATGCGAGAATATGGTGACTCCGGGAAACCCGAGAAATTCTCCGATCCTTTGGCGTTTGATTGATAACCCGTTGTGCTGTCGAAGACGTAATCTCGTCGAGTTCTGCATAGCCGAACACGGGCCTTGTGCAAAACTTCCTGCCACAAGGGCTTTCGAGCGCCTTCTTCTAATCCGAACCTGGAGCTATCATGAGAGCTTTTTCGGTCACTATTATGACCAACTGGATCATCTACTTTCGAGACGTCCATTGGCTTTGGAGCGGAGGCGTGGCTTAAGAACAGCATGTACAAGGACAAGGTGAATGCGGGCCCAATCTGGACCGGCCTACTTGGATCTTGGGCAAACTGGGTATCGCCAAAAATGAGAAAGGTGCTGGCCTGCAGCAATCTTGATGGTGAGATGCCTGCGGGAAGCGAGGTCGATAGACTCTCTCCTGAGGCGGTTATTGCCAACTGCAGGAGAGGGATTTCGCGATCGATTCTGTCCAGCAGAGCCTTGATGCTAGCAACGATGGCTACTAGGTCGTCATGATAAGTGGGTGGGGTTTTGGGTTCGACATGGTTGTCGGTTAGCTTTTCTTCAGCAATGGCGACGGCTTCGATGCGGCGTCCTAGCGAGACGATCTCCTTATGAAGCGACTTGGCAAGGGGCACAGCGGACTCGAGGAAAACGTTGCCTCTTCCGGACCTTGATGCATGAGTGTTAGCTGTCTAACCTGGCAAAACCATCAAGTTGAGGGTGTGGGATCACACACTTGAACTCGATTAGATCTATGGCTGGGGAGATGATCTGCCGAGGTGGGTGGTTAGTAAAGAGGTCCTGGCAGACTATTGGCTGCAGAAGGGACATAAAATACCTTGATTTTACAGTCAAGGAGCTTTCGGAGAGACTTGAGCTGGGAATGCAGCTTCTTGTCCTCGACTGACTTGAGGAGGCGGGAACACTGACCCAGAGCGTAGCTGGACGTCAAGGCGATGCCGGAGCGGATGGCATATCTCATGGCCTGCACGCCGACGGTAGCCAGAAATTCATCCATGGTAAAGTGGGAGAGATGTTCATGAGAGGCTGGAAGCAACCCTGACAGGTAGCTTCAAGGGTTGAGAGAGAGGTGACGAGGAAAACATGACACGCACAGCGTGCTGCACGCCCCTCATGTTTGGCGTGCTTGTTGTCCAGGCAGTTCGTTGTACGCTGTAACTTAATGCAAACAACCCAGCATGACAGAGGCCTAGGCGAGCAGTGAGTTGGCGGGTGCACTGGCTTACTTACAGTGGAGAGTTAATGAGTATTATGGATCTTAGAGGGGCAACGTGTACAGTGCGAGGTCGCGTATTTGCCCCTCCTCGCCTTTGTTTCCAAGGTCACTGCGGCTGTCAGCCACACTGTTTTGCGTTGTATCTGACACCTCCAGGATGCAGGCCTGAGCTTGGGCTTACCACTTCATTATTGCAAGACTCATGAACAATGATGGAGTGAGGGCGGAGAAGAGAGTTGGCTGTGCGTGTGAGTCACCATGATGAATCATAAACTGTACTACCTGAGCTTCCTTCCTTGGGACAGTCGGGGGACTGGGATTTTGGTCAAGTTGACGGAGTGCTGCCTGTTCACCAACAGTCCGCCAACCAGTTTTAGGCGTGCGTCCCTTGCAATCCCTCCCAGGTGGGGCACACAGGACATGCAGTCATAACCCTGAACTTGTGAAGTTGGTCATCTACATGCTGGCACAGTGCACACAGTGCCCAACGCCAAACCCTTCGCCCCGTTCCAACTTTTACCCCCAGTGGCAGCGTCATGGTGGTGGTGGGGCTCGAATTTTCACAACCTCTCTCCACCAAGGCCCGAGTCTTTAACCCAGCACAAATCGAATCTGGTCGTCAGGCACACACCCGACGACCCTCGCAATCCTTGGTGCCCAAGTCCTCCCTCACGACCCCCCTCGAGTCAAAGAGGCCGTATTGCCCGTTCCTCTCCCGGTCCGCATCCGCCCCCCGACTTTCGGACACACAGCTTGCATATCTAGGGCCACATTAAGTCCGCAGCCCCTCCAGACCGCACCCACGACAGACGACCGACGACCGACCGACGTACCGACCCATCCCCCACCACTCGTCGTTTCCCGAAAAACATCACCATGTCCGACCTTAACTCCTGGGAGGATGACCCGTCCGCTCAGGACGAGAACCTCGCCCGCCAGGCCCAGCAACAGCTCAATGTGAACCCCGGCAACCCCGCCCCCGCGCAGGGCAGCTTCCGACCCAGCATCGCTTCTTTCCAGCCCGGCGCCGCGACCTTCCAGCCCGGCCAACAGTTCGGAGGATACGCGCAGCAGTACCAGCAACAACCATACTACCAGCAGGGCTACTACCCTCAGTACGGTGCCCAGCAAGGCTTCAACCAGCAGCAGCAGGGCCAGCAGGGCCAGCAGCCGCCTCAGCAGTACAACAACCAGGGTTACAGCGGTGGTTATAACCAAGCCTATGGTATGATGTTTGCGCCAAATTATTGTCTCACCCTCACTCCGATACTAACATTTATATAGGTGGTGGCTACTCTCAGTACGGCCAGCAGGGCCAGCAGCAGCCTGCTCAGGCTCAGCCCGCCGCTCCTACCATCGCCCAAAGACCGACTGACGCGCCCGCCGCTCCTTCAGCCCCCAAGGTCCTCAGCATCAGCGCAGACGGCTCTGTGCCCAAGCCCAAGGCTAAGGTGCTCTCTCTTGGCGGCGCCGCTGCCCCGGCCAAGGAGAAGGAACCGGCCAAGGCCGAGCCCACTGATAAGCCCGAGGCTGGCCAGAAGGCCGCTGCCACTAAGGCGATCGAGAAGACTGGCGAGAAGGCCGCCAAGTCTGGCAAAACATCCCCTAGCCCTGCTTCTGGCCGCTCGAGCCCTTCAGCTGCCGAGAAGAAAACCGCTCGTGAAATCGATGCTGTCCAGAAGGAACAGGCTGCCGATGTCGACGAGGAGACACTCAAGGAAATCTACGGCAAAGAGCACATCAACATCATCTTTATTGGTCACGTCGATGCCGGAAAGTCGACTCTCGGTGGATCTATCCTCTATGCCACTGGCATGGTGGACGAGCGAACCATGGATAAGTACAAGAAGGAGGCTAAGGACCTGGGCCGTGAGTCCTGGTACCTGTCATGGGTTATGGATCTGAACAAGGAGGAGCGATCTCAGGGAAAGACTATCGAGGTTGGCCGTGGTTTCTTCGAGACCGAGAAGCGCCGATACAGTATTCTGGATGCCCCCGGCCACAAGACCTATGTCCCCAACATGATTGGAGGTGCTTCCCAGGCTGATGTTGGCATTCTGGTCATCTCAGCCCGAAAGGGCGAGTATGAGACTGGTTTCGAGCGAGGTGGCCAGACCCGTGAGCACGCCATGCTTGCCAAGACGCAGGGTGTTAACAAGCTCATTGTCGCTATCAACAAGATGGACGACCCTACCGTCGAGTGGTCTCAGGACCGATACAAGGAGTGCACGACGAAGCTTTCCCAGTTCTTGAAGGGTACGGGATACAACCTGAAGACCGACGTCTTCTTCATGCCCGTTGCTGCCCAGCAGTCACAGGGTATCAAGAACCGTGTCTCCAAGGAGGTCGCGCCTTGGTGGAATGGCCCATCACTGCTCGAGTACCTCGATAGCATGCAGTCTCTGGAGCGTAAGCTGAACGCGCCGTTCATGTTGCCCGTCAACGGCAAGTACCGCGACATGGGTACGATCGTGGAGGGCAAGATTGAGGCCGGTGTGGTTAAGAAGAGCATGGGACTGATCATGATGCCGAACAAGCAGAATGTGGAAGCCTCAGCTTTGTACGGCGAGCAGGAGGAAGAAGTGCAAGTGGCGCAGTGCGGCGACCAGATCCGAATTCGCCTCAAGGGTATCGAGGAGGAGGATATTCTCCCTGGCTTTGTGCTGTGCTCGCCCAAGCGACTGGTGCACACTGTGACCGAGTTCGAGGCTCAGATCCGCATCTTGGAGCTCAAGAGCATCTTGACGGCTGGATTCAACTGTGTGCTGCATGTCCACTCAGCGATTGAGGAGGTGACATTTGCGGCTCTTTTGCACAAGCTGCAAAAGGGAACGGGCCGCAGAAGCAAGACAGCCCCTACGCACGCCAAGAAGGGCGAGAGCATCATTGCGCGCATGCAGGTGATTGGCGGAGCCGGCGCCGTGTGCGTGGAGAAGTTTGAGGACTACCCCCAGATGGGTCGATTCACCCTCCGAGACCAGGTTGGTTCTACCGTCCCCGTACCCCGTCCTTCCCCCCGGTCCCGAAAAAAAGGGACTGCCGCGTGGGGGGAACATAATGGCGGGGGTTGCTTTTATCAACCTCATATCACTAACACGGCGTGCAGGGACAAACCATTGCCATTGGCAAGATTACGAAGCTCCTCTCCTCTTCCGAGGCTTAAATGTAAGACGATCCCCTCGAGTCTTGACGAGAGGTATGAGGGAAACGAGAAGATGAACGGGAATAAGGTAAAAGGAATTCATCATCACCACAGGGTTTGGAGGGCGGTTTTTTTTTATTAAAAAAGGAAGAACGGCACATGAGAGCAGACTTGAATAGGTGATGTCCACATCTGCTATGTCCGTCAACGGCTGTGGACTCTGAGAGAGAACGAGACAGCGAGACAGCGAGACAACAAGGAGTGGGAGATGTGATGGATGCCATGTACTTCCCGAGCATCAGGTATATAGAAGCGAAGCCATAAAAGAAAGACGAGTTATGATAATGGGCCCATGTTTGCTTAAGCGGTGAGGTTGATGATGAGATGGCAAAGACGACTGTCCACGCTAGATATGCATAATTTTCTAGCCTCACGATGTGGCAGCATGAGGAGTGCAGTTTCGGGAGATTGAACGGCAGAGAAAGACGGACAAGCGTGAAGGCAGATACAGGAAGGATGAGGGGGAGGCTTGAGCTTCAAGTTGGGGATGTATGAGGGCAGGGAGCAGAGACAGCAAGGCAATGCTCGAGTTGTCTTTGGTGGATTACACGCATGACGGCTTACACGACGTGGTTGAAATGTGTTGTAGAACGGGGAGCATGATGGCGGTGAGAGAAGGAGGAAGATGAAGACGGACAGAAAGGGAAATGGACGAAAACCGAGGCCGACTTGTTATCGTCTGATGATGGGAGGCAACCCATTTACCTTGGCTACCCGGGACAGCGCCCATATAGACAGATGTACGTGCCTGGTTTGGGGTTGGGGGTGATGAATGATGCAAGATGCAGGCAACAAAGTGGGACGGGGGACAAGAACCAAGACACACCCCCGTCCAGACGCCGCCCCCGCCCCCCACATCAAATTGGCGGCGATAATGGAGAAGGATGGATGGGAGCGTCAAACCGTTGCGGGTAACGGAGGGCAAGGAGCGTTAGGAGAAAACCTGGCGCGGTAACTGAGGACCAGAGATAATGGGCGAGATTGTGTTAGTGAGCGTGAGGCACGAGAATGGACCGGGACGTAGCTGAGGCCAGGCGAAAACAAACCGTCGTATTCCGAGGCGGACGGGACGGAACCAAAGCGGTGACGACTAAGGAGATACAAAGATCCAGAGACCGGGGCCGTGCGGGCAGGCGGCGGCCCAGCGGATCGGGTTGGGTTGGCGGCGTCATGGTGGTATACATGAGTTAGTGCATGGGATATCTTTTTGTTAGTGGCGGATGATATTTGGGGGTGTGGGGGGTGTGGGTGTGTCCTGGTGTGTCTGGGTGTGCCTGGGTGGTGTATGGATGTTAGGTAAAGGCAGGGAGGTAGGTACCTAGGTAGGTAGGTAGGTGAGACGGCGGCGGCAGTGGTACTGGGCAGGCCAACGGCAGGGAGGCACGAGGCGCTGAGGCACGGAAGGTTGCCGAGCTGCCATGGGTGTACGGCCGGAGATGGACGGGATCGTGAAGGCGAGGTTGCGGTTGCGGGTGCGGACTGCGGATTGCGGATTGCGGGCGGGGCAGAAAACAAGGAACGGTCTCGGTCGGTCGGTCGGCGATTTCTGACGGGATGCCGTAAGGGTGTAGCAAGGTAGCAGCGAACAGCTCTGAGTTTTTGGGGTTATCTGACGGCGGCAACGGTGCTAGGATCTGGGATCAAAAGGTGGGTGGGTGAGATGTGAGATGTCATGGCAGCGAGAGGGTGTCGTGAGGGTGTCGTGGTTGATGTCGTGGTTGATGTCGGAGAGCGTTTGGGGAATGCGGGCGTCGTTCTGGGGCGCGGTCTCGGGCCTCATTACGGCGAGGCCATGTTGGTTCGCGGGGATTCGACGGGGATGGGACGGGGATGGGGAAGGGATCGCCATGCTGTTGCCGTTGCCGTTGCCGTCAAGCACTTATCGGGCAGGACAGGGTAAAGAAAGAAAGACAAGCCAACAAGGGGCGTCTTCAAACGAGGCGTCAAGAGCATACGGGTGGAGGCCGGGTATTGGGTTTTACGGGGACGGGCTATGGGCTATGGGCTACGAGCTACGGGCTACGGCAGCATGTACAAAGTCGTTGCTGCACACATGGGGAACGCTACGGGAGCGAGGTCAGACAATGGTGAAGGCTCGGAGTGGCGAGCTGACCTTGGGAACGGGACCCTTGCCGTCGCTGGAGCTGGTTGGGTTACCTACGGGCCTGCTTGCGGCTTGCGGCTTGCAACTTGCAGTCATGCAGTTTGGGGTTGGTGAGGTGCAGCTCGCAGGTCAGGAAGTTAACCGAGAGATGGAGAACAAGCGCCCGCAATCAGGGATTTCTCAGTGCGGAGGATGGAGAAGGGCGTGGCGATAAGGCCTACTATGGCAGACAGTTTGCTGCCCGGAACCCCCTCCCGTTCCAGGCCCCGTTCCATCAGGGACTGGGGACAACACAGCCCGCAGCCCGCATCACCAAAACGTAAACGAGACGGAGCCTTGAACGACGAACGGACAGGCCCGGGTGAAGTCGGAATGCCGTGCTGGCAGCGACACGCCCGACACGGCGGGCGGAGGCGCCTGTCAGCCAATCAGCTAGCCGCTGGCCGCTGGGAAGACGCCAAGCCAGGAATGCCCCGGGCGGGGAACACAGTGCAGTGGGCAAAAAGAGGCCCAAGAAGATAGTGGTGGGGGCCGGAGTGGTTCTGTGCTACTGCAAGGTGGAGGTACGTACCGTCACGGTCCAGTACGTCACGGTCCTTTTCGGGTGGACGTTGTCTTCGGGGAAAGGATACCGAAGGGTGTCTGTTTCTGGCCTGCATTATCGTGGCGCCGACCCTGTTTGGACGACGGGAGTGGATGGCGGCTTTTGGACGGGGGTGGATTCCCGGGAGATGGGAGATGGGAGATGGGAGATGGCACAGAGATGGGCGCCGAGAGCTGGCGGGGCGACAGGCGGGGAGCAGGGTCTGCACTTGGGAGTTATGTGGGTTTATGACTGTTGTATTTTTTAGTAGTTTCACTTGTCACTATTCTGTGCGCCCGGCTCTAGTTTAAGATTTGATTTGATTCAATTTTTTTCTTCACCGAATCGTGACCACGAGTTGACGGGGTTACGTACGGGGGTCAAGTTGAAGGGGAGGTCATGTGGGAGGATTTGGTATTTGGCGACAGCGCCGGACTATGGACTACGAAGGTACGGTGCCGTGTACCTAGGTACCTGGGTACCTGTAGCCAGACGGGAACGGGGGAGCTGGGGGACGGGGAACGGGACAGGGGCCGAGGGAGCGTGGGAAAACTTTTAGGAGGGGCGTGGCCAAGAGACGGTGAAGTAATGCGAAAGGGGCAAACTGCACGGCTCGCTCCATGTAGGTATGGATGGATGACTTACCGATTTGCCCGGGGAGGAGGATCGAGTCTAGATTTTCCCAGATTTTCGTGCTCCTGTCCAAGGGGGCCCCTGGGGGGGATTCCATTACCGAGACGTGGTCTCGTGAGGTGTGAGCCATGTGGTGGACGGAAATAGTAGGACATGTCTTGGGTACGTAGTTTTTCTTGGGTGCCACAGATGCTCCGTAACCTCTAGCCAGTGGGGCCTTCAGGTTTGGGGTATGATTTTTTCTCTCCTACGCCTCCCCGGAATACGGGAAGTGGCGGGATCAACTGAGAGAGGCAAAACATGGCGAGCGAGAAGGCGAGGTCGTGTGCCGCCTGGTCGTGTGCTTCGTCTTACCACGGCGCGCGCGGTTCATTCGCCCAGGGAATTCGACTTACAAGATGGTGGCGGTTACTGGTGGTTGGCTGGCTGGCTGGCGATTTAGGATTGGCGATGGGAAATCGCGGGGTAGAAGGGTGGGAGGGGTGGAGGGGCGGTACAGTACCTCAAAGGGGGACTGGCCACGAGGGAAACCGCCATGCGTGCGTCTGCAGAGTCGGACAGGACCAAACGGACGACGAGCCCGAGGTGAGGCGAGGCCCCTGGTTTTTTTTTCTTCTTCTTTTCCTTACCGCCCAGTGCATGTACTGTGGTATATTGATGCATCATGACTGGAAAAATACCACCCATTGGATGATGCATTGGGGCACATGGATCAGAGATTGCAGCTGCGGGACCGCTGGGGAGGGTACTGGGCGGTGCACCCGCAACTGCAACTACAACTGCAACTGCAACTCTGTAGTCCGGAGCATGTAGGGAGCATGTACATGCCTACACCCAAGCCAGTGCTTGTATCACCAGCCCCAAGAGTCCAGCATCAAACGCACAGCGCACAGGCGTACCGTACCGCCTCTGGACCCGTGCCGTGGTGGTGGGTTTTTGTCACGTCCGGTGACCTGCTGGTGACCACCGGGTGACCTCCGCTCCACTCCGGGTCCCTGTCGGTCTGAGCCTCTGGGCCTGCGCCGAAGCTGACCGGGGAAGGCTGCTGTCTTGGCCCTGGGGGAAAAGCTCTGGCGTCGGCATTGGCACCATTGGCAGCATTGGCATTGGGGACGGGCCTTGCTTTTCCCTCCCGTCCTCCGCAATCTCAGCCCTAGCTGCGCGCCTTGGGGTCATCCCCCATCTGCCATCTCCATTCGCATCTCCATTTCGCGTCTCCATTCCCATCTCCCAGCTCGCGTTGGCCCCTCGAGCGGACCCGCCTAGTGACGACGAGCTTTTCATGCGTCCGGAGACTTTCCGTTTCGCTGGCCTTGACGTGCTCCGTCGTGTACTTGCGAATGGGCCCCCGGAGCACTGTACATCGTACATGGCACATTACACGTCAGGTTTTTCAATTTGCAGCCCGTGACAAGGGATCGGTTCTCCGTACCTCCCAGACGGTTACGTACCAAGTACTCCCGTCGCCTCCAACCAGCGCCGTCTTGTTTCTGTCGTACTCGACGTTGTCGTGAGTTGACGCCCCCCTGGTCCCTCGATTGCCCGTTAGGTCGTCACATCCTCGGTCCCAGCCAATCGATTCATCTCCTTAGCCTGGGCCTTTGCAGCCTTTTTGCAGCTTTTTTGCAGCCCTCGCCGTACCGGATCCCTCCATCCAATCCAGGATCCGCCTAGCCAACCACCAGCCAACCAGCCCGCAAGCATTCTTCCAGCATTCATCCCCAGTCATCCCAGTCGCCCATCCATCCCTACAGTAGTCATCCATCCCCATCATCATCAACGACACGCCGTCAAACGGCCAAAAGCCCTGCCAGTCCTGCCCACCCCCCGGATCCCGTGGGCCCCGATTTTTTYCTCTGCTTTTTGCATCACGCCCCTCCAGCTCTCCCTTTGTCCCTTTCTCCCCTGCGGTCCCCCTCCCCGGCCGCCCCGTGCTCCGCCGAGGCCTGTGGAGACTGGAGTCCAAGTCTAAGAGAAGCGCCCAGGGGACGCGACTGTGAACCTAGACGTCGCCTCCCTGACAGGTATCGTGGATGTACCCGGAACGGCCCAGCCTGCAGCGCTTTCCAAGTCGGGACAGCGAGGTGTACTCCCGGACGGGGACGCAACTCCATGTACAGTACCTCTGCAGACGCACACCCGTGTGGCATCTTAGTCGAGAACCTCGAGGCTTGTTTCCTGCCATTATCTAATGAGTCGAGATTTTTACGGAATAGTGCGCCTGCAGGTTTACCTTTGATTTGGGGTGGATTTGGCTTCATGCTTTGTTCTGGACCAGCCATCATGACGACAGGCCGCTTCCGGTTGACAACTTGGATGGCATACTGTGCCCGGCCAGCCAAAGTCACAAGTAAAGGTCAACGCTGGGAGGGCTTCATAAGGAGGACTCAGACAGATGGGAGACGCTCTACGAACTTGACAGCTTCACCATCACCGCAACCCGCAGAAAAGCACACACTGAACACATCCCGTAAAACACCAAGGCTTCTGCAACTCATACGGGGCTCTCCCAAGTGTCGCCCAACAACACCCTTAGCCAAGCATCGCCAACCAGCAAAGGCGCCATCCACTTGGCATCATCCATCATCCAGCAGTCTCCTCCGCCTCTCCACCATCTCACATACCCCTTGTCACCCATCTCTCCTGCATCATCYTGCMKCYCMGCCYCCTTYWCCTCGMMAMTCAGGCWCAACGTGGTGTATAGTGTCGAAGCGGTGAGAAACCCTGGTCATCGGAGTCAATAGTGGCATTGCAGATGCGAAGGAGATTGCT
>JAANBB010000676.1:0-16205 GCA_014621425.1 Cylindrodendrum hubeiense | reverse complement strand
TGGCATGCGACGGCTACGCCGCTACAGCACGCAGAGGCCTATCGTGGCTCGGTCCCCCGTACTCATTTGACAGCCAGCAGCTTCATCTTCCCATCATTCCCGCCAGGTCCCTGGCCGCCTTGGCCCCCCGAGATTGAAAACAAATACGAGCTCCTCTGAGCCCAGTCCACATTGCGCCGCCGATACGGGCCACAGGGCTGCCCAGAGGCCCCAGAACGGGATAAGCTTGTTGGCGCATGTGGGCATCTGCTAACTGGGTCTGGCTAATGAACCTTGGCCTTCCCCCATGTCCCAGGGCAGACGCCGCCTCAAAAGAGACACGACAGGCTACAGCAGGACAAGGGAGCAGCCGAGACGGAGCGTGCGAGGGCACCGAATGCGAAGCACACACGACAGAAAGGTGGCGGGCCCGAGGACCCGACCTCGTCTAGATGTATCCATCTGTTGGAGCATGCTGATGAATGCTGGATGACATGGGCTGACTTGAGTGCCCGCCGAAACATCCATGCCAACTTTGCAGCTCAGTCACCCAGCTGAACCCGCGCTATGAGGCTGTGACGTAGGGACGATGGCATCTAATTATGTCTACGGACACCTCGACGGAGTAATCTGTACGTAGTATTCTCCTTCCAGTTTGTCTACCCACCCCGTCTTGCCGCCTGTCTTCTGTTTTCGGCGCCGAGTCGCGTGGAACGTGGAAACTCTGATCCACCTTGCTGGTCCTACTCTGTACCTACCAAGGAACCCTCTGCCATTGGTACATCTGTACAGATTAAACTGCAAAGGATTAAACATTTGTCTCTGGCCAAGGGGAAATATCCTGGCATTCCCCGTCACGAGACAAGGCTCCCAGGAAAAGGAGAGAGAGAAAAATCTCGGAAAAAGAAAACAGGATCGGCGGAGTGCGAACACAATGACGCTGGCAAGCACAGTCAAATCACAGTCAGCACTTGGTCCAGAGCGACAGCAGCGACCCCCGGCCCAGGCTCTCCCGAATCGTTCATGGAACGAGGCGACATCCCAAACATCCCAGCCAACTTTTAACTCCCTCTGAGCGGGGAATCCGGGTTTAGCCTGTTTCGGCTCAGCGTCCGCCTGGGTCACCGGATCCCCGCCGAAGACGGGTAGCCGACGTTGTGGCTCCGTTTGCGGTAGTGTGCCTCTACTGCGACGGGCGGCAACTTTACTGCGTTTTTAGCCAACAAACGGCAAGCAGTCGTCATCACCATCGCCATCACCACCACCATCACCACCACCATAGCCTCATCGCAGTGACCGTATTGTTCAGGGGCCATACTTCGTACAAGTACGCAAGGTACAGGCCGCATCTGCGTGTCTCTGCCTCAAACCCTGCCCTTGCACCAAATTCTCGCGAGACATGGCACGGCAGCCCGTTCCTGAGTTGCAAGATGCAACTGGTCACGCAAGCATAAACCATACGCCACGTCCCCCAAGACGGTGGTGAGAAGTAGAGTCGGCGGCAAAAGCACATGATTGCGCTTTTTATTGTGCTTTCCCCTTCACTACTGCCCAATCATTCTCGCCACCCTCAGTCCCCATCTTCGCTCAGTTCGTAACCCGGTCCGCACCAAGGACGAGTACGAATAACACTCCGTGATGAGTGCCTGCGACCTGCCTTTTAACAGCAGAATTTGCGTTGGCCTTGTACGTCACTGCATATGAGTGCACCGCTGCGGCACAGTACCGACGCGGGGAGGGGAAATGACCGCATGACTGGCTCAGTGGACTGTCACCTGGATTTGGGGTGCGAGACGCCCGACGATTCTGCTTAATGGCCCAAGCAGGCTGTCTGCATCAATCCGCAAACCCTCATGGTACAGACCAACTCTACCAAGGAATCGGCGACTCATTTGATACACCCTCTGTCACTAGGTCTCCCTTGTACGGAGAAATATCCTCGTTCCTGTTCCAGATTAAGAGTGTACTACGTAGGTGGACAGGACAAATACCTACCAACCCATCAAAAGGCATTCCTCCGAGACTGAGCCTTATGTAAGGTGGCAAGCATCCATTACCCGCCACATTTGTATGAGCCACACCGCCCAGGTTCACAGGAGCAGACTGAAGTCACGGCGGTGGGTGGGTAGAGACTGGCGGGACGAAGCAGACAGACGGGAGACAGACGGAAAATCTAGTCACGTGGCATCATCTCGCCAGCCACCTTGCCAAGAGAGCCAAGCCACCCACCCGCTGGCTCGTCCAATTGGGCTGGCAAGGGCGGGTGGCGGAGGCTGGGAGCAATAGCTACGTAACCGGGCTAGCCCCCAGCGCATTCCATTCTACCAGCCCTTCCAGGCGCCGAATAATACTGAGGCATTACCTGAGGCATGAACAGCGTCACCAGCCTCGCATTCGGGAACGATCAGACCCCTTCAACGGCGGCTTTGGAGAGGTTGCAGCGACACCACCTGAGGCATAGGCCGTGTCGCATCAATCGACGCCTAATTACCTGTCGATGCGTGCTCAGCTTAGGTGCGGAGGTGCTAGCGAGCGCTGCAATCGGGCCAAAAATAAACCCAAAAAGCAGGAGGCTTTCCAGTAGCACAGTAGCCCGTCCCTTATAGTGCTCTTTAGGTAGCAGTCAATGGTCAGCATGGGCCCCCGTCCCGCTGCCTCCGTGCCTCGTCACCCCGTGCAGCGCCTCACTGCCAGCCCACCTTCGTCCCTTTGACCTGCTTGTTTCGCCTAGGCCAGCGCAACGTCTCACTACAACTTCCCACCTTCATCCACCATACTCACTCTGCCAACCTCTGCTTCCCGCAAACCACATCGACACAACCAGCGCGACGTCCATCGTTCATCTATCGACTGCTTTTTGCCCCGACGACCGTCTTTCTCCCCCGATCACCCCAAACCACCGCCAAAATGCCTGAGCAGGAAGCCCCCTACGACCCCTACATCCCCAGCAGCCAACAGGGCGGCCAGCAGCAACAGCAGGGCGGCGGCAACGCCAGGACACAGGCGCTACAGGCTGTAAGTCGATCATGTTGATGTTTTTGGTGCCGCGCGAGCGATGAGGACGCGTGTGGATTGCGGACTCGACAGACGAAGCCGATACATTGCCACTTGGCCATCACCCGACCAACGTCAGCGGACCAGATGGAAATGACGGCATCCTCGCATCGACACAGAGAGCTGCCTCTTGGCGACGCGATGCAAATTGACACGTCAACTGAGCCCACCACGACTTGCGATGCTCGACCATTTTGCGACGGCTCAATCCGCGAGGCGCTCAATCCTGCACCGCTGTCAGCTTGCATTCCCGTGCCAAGCGATCTCATGGGAGCTCCGCCCAGCCTCGCCCCTTTCGTCGCTTCGTCGAACATGTCGCAATCCACTCGCATTCCCGTTCAGCTTGGCGTAATGAGATTTTTATGAAAAGTGCTGACATGATGCTGGTAGCAAATCGATGACACCGTTGGTGTGATGCGCGATAACATCAACAAGGTCTCTCAGCGTGGCGAACGTCTCGATGCTCTCCAGGACAAGACGGACAACTTGGCTGTCTCTGCACAGGGCTTCCGTCGCGGAGCCAACCGAGTCCGCAAGCAGATGTGGTGGAAGGATATGAAGATGCGGATGTGCCTGATTGTCGGCATCATCGTTCTGCTCGTCATCATTATCGTCCCAGCTGGTATGTTACCTTGGCTTGAATCCGCTCTCAGCAGGACTTTCGTTCAAATACTGACCTCGACGGTAGTTGTTGCTACTCGCTGATTTCTCACGCCGTTTTTTTGGGTAACTCGGTCCCTATGAATCACTCTGGGACTTGACGACATCGAATATCGCAAAGCTACGACCATGGGAAATGGGAACTTTGGGCAACGGGCCATCATTGCAATGGGAATATGTTTTTGAGCACGGTGGAATTTGTTCACGTAGGGCCCGGTCATGATATGCGGGCCACTTAGCTCTCGGGGCCGAGGCGCTGACGATACACTCTCGGCGTTGATCCCGGAGATGCAGACCGGGCCACATGTATGATTGAGGTTAGGCGTTCCCCGATTAATTGAGATGTATACCTTTCATTGTCGATTCCCTTGGACCGGTGACGCCTTTGTTGAGTGGGGGTTTGTTTGCCTTTGGGTGCCAAGGTGCGAAGCAGTTCGGTTAGAGTCCTGCTCTTCCCATGGTGATTGGTGTGACGTTGGACTTGAGGCTGGAATGTTTCCAGTCACGGGTCCTACATCTGGCTGGACTATGTAAAGCAACTGCTAGCTGGGTACCCTGACAGATGCGAAGTGATATATATGCCTCTTCCATGACAACGCATTGGCCAGAAAGGGCATAAGAACCGATCGCAAGTGCGGCTAGATCCCACATCCACCATGGAAGCGTGGCCAAGGTGGGACCTGTGTGTATTCGCGGCTCCCGAAGACGCGAAAGAGAAGACGCCATGGCCCGTCGTGACCCCGTCGAGGCCCGTCGTGACCTGTCGTGACCTGTCGTGGCCATGGGTCTCTTGCACTGGCGTCATTCCGAGGTGGGCTCGGGCGTTGGGTAGCCCCAGACTATCTGCAGGGTGCGAGAGATTGATAATGCCAGTTGATTGATAATGCCTCATCCGATCTGCACCTAGCTCGGGATGGATAACCGACTACTCCCGGCACTTTGGGTCTTGGGTCCTGGGCAAACGGATGGATGTGATGGGCTCACGGAATGCCGAGTGGCGTACGGGAGCAGAGCGAGAGGAGGTCATGTTGGTTCGCGTCGGGGCCAACTACCGCGCGCCGTACCTGGTCTACCTCAGCCTGGACAGACGGGCAGACGCCAGATGCCGTTCCGGGACCCGGATATGATGAATTGGGAACTACACGCAGCTCTAGTGAGCCGTGGGCACAAGGCTAGGACGATGGATGAGAAAGCCCACGGGCAGCTGAAAAGTTTCTCAAACTCATCCATGTCCACCATGTCCACGCAAGAGTTTGCTCCCCCACCCTGCAACAGAGACTCCTCCACCGCAGCGGAAGGAAAAAAAAGTGTGCAAATTTTCTGGTTCGGCCTGCCGGAATCTAGTGTGGGTAGGATGCGACATGAGTGCGTTCTACATGCGCGCGTTCTCCATGCTACGTACCCGTGGGAGATGGGTCGGTAGAGGTACGCAGTATCTAACTGCTGCCCTGACCTCCGGTACGAGTACGGCATCGCATGTGCTCCGGTAGTTGGGAGGCCGGAGGCGGTCTTGTTGTCTCGCAGGCGGCTTCTCAACAAGCTGCTCCCAGGGACGTGCTAGACCGGGTTTAGCCCGCCACTGAGTCAACCAGGAGGGGCAGCACTCGGCCGCTGTGAGGGGCCCTCCGGCTGGCGGTGGTACCTCGTGGGGCCGCTGCGGTTGCAGCGATGGCGAGGTACCGCGGCACCTGTGACTCCATCCGCCAGCGTGTGAGTCCGCTGGGACGCAGAGCCTGAGAGCGGTCTCGGGGGTGCCCGGTTTTTTTCTGCCCCTCCCCCACAGTTCTACTTGAGGCTTGACCCTCCCGCCAGTTCTCGCCAAACTGCCACCCACAACAATCCTCCCTTCGATCAACCCTCCCAGGCTCCCACCGCATCGAACACCTCCCACCGCACCAGACCAGCCCGCCGCCGAGCCAATTGGTCCCGTAGCCCCCGAGGAAGATGCTGTCCGCCACCGCCGTGGCCATCCGGGCTGGTGCCCGACGAGCTGCTCCCCGAGCCGCTGCCCGTGCTGGAGCTGTGTTGGCCCAGACCCGATGCCTCAACGAGTACCGAGCCCTCTCGACCACCCGCGCTCTCGCCGCGCCCCCCGCCCGGGATCGGACCCGCGAGATCGTTGCCCAGGCTGTTAGCAGCATCGGCAGCAAGCGTGAGGGTCAGCAGTACCTGAAGCTCTTCACATCCGTCTCCTCCAAGAAGTTCGCCGTCATCAAGGTCGGTGGTGCCATTCTCACCGAGTACCTCGACGAGCTGTGCCGCAGCTTGCTCTTCCTCAATGAGTTGGGCCTCTACCCCGTCATCGTTCACGGTGCCGGTCCCCAGCTCAACCGCCTTCTTGAGGAGGCCGGCGTCGAGCCCCAGTTCGAGGAGGGCATCCGAGTTACTGACGCCAAGACCCTCGGCATCGCCCGCAAGCTGTTCCTTGAGGAGAACCTCCGCCTGATCGACCGCCTCGATGAGCTTGGTGTTGCTACTCGATCCATCAGCGGTGCCTTCATGGCCGACTACCTCGACAAGGACAAGTGGCAATACGTCGGAAAGATTACAAAGGTCAACAAGGAGGCCATCGAGAACTCCATTGAGGCCGGCTATATCCCGGTCCTCACCTCAATGGCTGAGTCCGAAGACGGCCGCCTCCTCAACGTCAATGCCGACGTTGCCGCCGCCGAGCTCGCCCGTGCCCTCGAGCCATTGAAGGTCGTCTACCTCTCTGAGAAGGGTGGCCTGTTCGATGGTGATGGCGAGCACATCTCTCACATCAACCTCGACGCCGAGTTCGATCACCTGATGGCCCAGCCTTGGTGCCGATATGGAACGCGCCTTAAGATCAAGGAGATCAAGGAGCTGCTCGACACTCTGCCCCGTACCTCCTCCGTCGCCATCATCCACCCCAGTGACTTGCAAAAAGAGCTCTTCACCGACTCTGGTGCTGGTACCCTGATCCGCCGCGGCGATAAGGTCCAGAAGGTCTCTGCCATTGACGAGTTTGAGGACCTTGAGAAGCTCAAGGCCACCCTCATCCGAGACCGCGAGGGCATGGATGCTGAGGCTACCGTCGACCGCTTCGTCGATTTCCTCCAGGCCAACCCCTTCAGCGCCTACTACGATGACGCCATGCAGTGCTTGGCCGTTGTCCTGCCTGCTGGTGGTGAGCGATCCGTCGCTACTCTGGCTACCCTGAACATTACCAAGTCTGGCTGGCTCAGCAACATCGCCGAGAACGTCTTCGACGCCATCAAGAAGGACCACCCTAGCCTCGTCTGGACCGTCAGCGAGGAGGACGAGAACTTGACCTGGTTCTTCGAGAAGGCCGACGGAAGCTTCAACAAGAACGGCAGCGTCCTGTTCTACTATGGCTGTGACCTCCGCTCCGATGCCCTGGTCCCTGCCTATGAGCACTTCGTCGCCCACGGCCGAACCATGCTCGGTGACTCTAACCTGGAGGCCCGCCTTCGCACCGCTGCTCAGTCCACCAGCAAGACTCTCAACGCTTCTCAGGGCCGCACTTACTCGACCCTCGCCCGCCGACCCACCACCCAGAAGGTATTTGGCCAGCAGCGACGAGGCTATGCCACCACCAACCCCAACCCTCCCCTGGGCAAGAAGAACGCCTCCAACGAAGTCCCCGCTCGCGTGGGTCTCATCGGCGCCCGAGGCTACACTGGCCAGGCCCTGATTGACCTCCTCAACTCGCATCCTTTCATGGACCTCAAGCACGTGTCGTCCCGAGAGCTTGCTGGTACTGAGCTCCAGGGCTACACCAAGCGCAAGATCATTTACGAGAACCTTGGACCTGAGGATGTCGGTAACCTCGAGAAGGAGGGTCAGATTGACTGCTGGGTCATGGCTCTGCCCAACGGCGTGTGCAAGCCCTACATCGATGCCATTGATGCGGTTCAGAAGGGCGCGGATCACCAGAGCGTCATTGTCGACCTTTCGGCCGACTACCGCTTCGATGACTCCTGGACGTACGGTCTCCCCGAGCTTGTCAAGCGTTCCAAGATCTCGCAGGCCAAGCGCCTCGCCAACCCCGGTTGCTTCGCCACTGCTGCCCAGCTCGGCATTGCTCCCATCCTGGAGCACCTTGGAGGCCAGCCCGTCACCTTTGGTGTGTCTGGCTACTCTGGTGCCGGCACCAAGCCCTCGCCCAAGAACGACCTCAACCTCCTCCGCGACAACATCATCCCCTACAGCTTGACTGATCACATCCACGAGCGTGAGATCAGCGCCCAGCTTGGCACCCCGGTTGGCTTCATTCCCCACGTCGCCTCGTGGTTCCGTGGTATCCACCACACCATCAACATCCCCCTCAACAAGACCATGACCTCGCGAGACATCCGCCAGATCTACCAGGACCGATATGCTGGCGAGAAGCTGGTCAAGGTCGTCGGCGAGCCCCCTCTGGTCAGGAACATTGTGGACAAGCATGGCGTGGAAATTGGTGGCTTCGCCGTGCACAGCAGCGGCAAGCGAGTGGTTGTCTGCGCCAGCATCGACAACCTGAACAAGGGTGCCGCAACCCAGTGCCTGCGTAAGCATTCCCCTCGAACCCTACCCCGACAGTTGAACATGACAGCTAACACTCGTGACAGAGAACATCAACCTTGCCCTGGGCTACGCGGAGTTTGAGGGAATCCCTACCATGTAATGGGCGTCAAACAGAAGGATTAGAATGGGGTTGTCCACGGGAGTTCATCAGGATTATTATCAGCTTAGCCACACAAACACCCAGGCCTGGGTTCAGGTGCACCATTGTATATAGATCGCCGTCAGTTAGCAGCCTTGTTCGCGATGATCGCGGGCATGGCTTCTATTTTTCATTTGTTCATTCACGTGTTGTGTGCACCTCTCGTATCAGGGATTGTGTTTTGTCTAATCGATACTAGTCTCTTAGTGAGTATGTACGAGGTGAAAGGGCTTATCTCCTTGTCTCCTCATTGGACATGGCATCGTTCCGCTGCTCCCAACCCTAGCAGTGTCTCACCTCTTGATTCCAAAGGACACCGCTTACTGCCGCCCCAAACTCCACGAAGCTCAAGGGTAGCTGGAGCCGGTTGCTGGGAATACGACCGGACGTCGCTCCCATCTCACGCACCTCCAGTCACGATCACATGGTCGTGGTTATTTTAAAGTCCAAACCTGAGTGGCGTTTTCGGGAATCACATGCAAGAGACTTTGCGTACATGGGAAATCCCGTCTCCAAATGCCCACGGGACACCAACGCCACGGCGGGCAAGAAACCACAGAGTCGGGTCTCGACCGAGGCGGTGCGGCACAAGGTTTCGTCTAACTCGACGGATGAGACAGTAGCATCAGCGGCGAATAGTAAGCGGGGATCGACAGCTCCCCGGATGGCCGCGAAGGATCCGAGTTTGTAGCAGCGAAAGGCAAAGCACAGGCGTCACAACTCCCTTTGTGCAGGGTTGGAGGGGTTGGAGAAGCTCAATCCTTTTCAGATGATGCGTTAAGGTTTAGCCGCAAGGATACCTACCAAGTATTTAGATAGTCAATGCCCTGTACACGGGAGCTATGACGGAACCACTGCCGTTCGACCTCATCGATCAACCTGTTGAAACATGTCTAACATCGCGAACGAGTTCACCTGCCTCCTCCTTGCCCTCGTCGCCGGGACCTCTGCGGCCTTGGCCGTTGGGGGACACTTTGTATCACGACTCACAAACAACATCCATGTATCGTCACCGCTCCCGCTATGGACGGCTGCCCTCGCCGTCCCGGTGGCTCTCTACTTCCGCTCAAAGCACTACTGGCTTCACAATATACGCATCCACAATACCCAACCAGCCCTCGTCTACCCGCACCGCGACCCCGTCCTCGGCAGCGACTGGATCACCGACATGATGAAAGCCGTCAAGGCACACAAGATCCTGCAAGTGTGGGATTCGCTCTTCTACACTGTCGGGAGTACGTACTGGGCACAGAACATTGGCACCTGGATCGTCATGACGAATGAACCCGAGAACGTCAAGGCGCTGCTGTCGAGCCAATTCGAGAAGTGGGAGATCCTCGGCGTCAGACAGAAGGTCATCCAGCTCGCTGTCGGGCCCAGAGGCATCTTCTCGGTGAATGGCGGGGAGTGGCATGAGGCAAGATCCATGATTCGGCCGAGCTTTGTTCGGAATCAGATTGCCGATATGGAGTGTATGGATCGACATGTGGATAACTTCCTCAAGAGGATCCCCCGCGATGGGGGTAAAGTGGACCTGCAGGAGCTGTTCTACATGTTTACCATGGACGTTGCAACGGATTTCATGTAAGTGCCACGCACCAGTGACTGACACAGTCACTAATGGATAACGGGGTCCAGGTTCGGATATTCCACCGAAACGCTGGTAAACCCAAGTCCCGAAGCTCTCGAGTTTACAAAATCCTTCGACTACGCACTCCTCGCCGCCGCCAGCCGCGCACGGCTTGGGTGGATCGCCTTCTTAATGCCGGATAAGAAGCTCGACCAGTCCGTCGCGACATGTCAACGCTTCATCGGCCGGTACGTTGAGGAGGCGTTGAGGGAAGATCGGGTCAAGGAGCGGCCGTACGTCTTCATGACCGAGCTCCTCGCGTCGGGGGCGTCGCGTGAGTATGTCCGCGACCAACTTCTGGCGATGATCCTAGGTGGGCGCGATACGAGTGCGAGCACAATGAGCTCGCTATTCTGGACGTTGGCGAGGAGGCCAGACGTGCTGGCGAAGATGAGGGCGGAGATCGCGCGGTTGGAGGGGAGGAAGCCGACGTGGGAGGAGCTCAAGGAGTTGAAGTACCTGAGCATGGTGTTGAAAGAAGGTTTGAAGACGTTTCCCTATAAAGAAATGAGTACGCGATATAATGCTGACCTGATCAATAGCGTTGAGGTTGTGGGCACCCGTGTCAACAAACATGCGGACGGCCACGGCTGACACCGTCCTGCCTCGCGGAGGTGGGCCAGATGGAAATTCGCCGCTTTTCATCCCGAAAGGCACGGGATGTCGGTGGTCATTGCACAGTCTGCATCGACGGAAAGACATCTTCGGTGACGACGCGGAGGAGTTCCGACCTGAGCGCTGGGAAAGCCTTCGAACAACGTACGCGTCCCTCTCTTCCAACCCCCAACCCGAATACCCTCCCCAATCGTGATATTTTGTTGCGTCCCCCTCTTTCCACTAACGATCAACTTTTTCAGGTGGGAATATTTGCCATTCAATGGTGGGCCGCGAATTTGTATCGGACAGCAATTTGCGCTAACGCAAATGTCGTATGTCGTGACAAGGCTGTTGCAAACATTTGGGGAGGTCGAGGCTGTGGATGACGGGCCGATGTTGCAGGAGGTGAGTACGACTATGAAGATTGTTGGAGGATGTTGGGTGAAGATGCAAGCGGTTTAAGGGAGTGGGTAAGGTTGCAATCGGGTTGCAATCAGGTTGAGTGTGGTGATTTGGGAAGTGGGTAGAGAGATATGCGACTCGGAGGTACACATGGATAGTCGATCCCCTGGTTTCACCAAATCCCCAAACCCGTCTAGCTCTGTTAGGCCCGCCAATTGAACACGGGCTTACCTTGATAGTTAAGTCGTTTTCCGACAATACAATGGTTGAAAGCAAGAATTAGGCTATTGTGAGTCAGGACCGAAGAACTGTTTAGTGACAATGGCTGTTGTTCAGGGGTTGCCAGCTGGCAAACAGCTGCCAACCCTCCTGCCAGTCACCGAAGTACCTAGGTACGTAGTCGTCGAACAATAACTCACTCTTCAACGGGCAGAAACGCAAGAATAATGTAACAAAAGCCATTGTCCTGGCTATCATCGCCGCCTACCTTTTCTCGCTTTCAACAGTCATTGCTGCCTTTGCTTTCTCTCTTCTCTTTCCCCCTCCCCACAACAATCTCGACCAATATCTGCATCTTGCAATCGTTTTCAGAGGCTTCTTCAACCAGGAATCTCCACAGAATCGTCGCTCACTAGAAGAAATCCACCATGGCAGACGAAACCCAGACTAAGGAACCCCTGTCAGACGGCGACCAGGGAACTTCTCGTATGACGGCCCTCGATATCGGGGTCATCGCCGGCGCCGTTTCCCTCTTTCTTCTTATCGTTCTCTCCATCTTCCTCAGCCGTCACCGAAATCAGCGGGCCGGGGTTAGGAATGCTCTGCGCCGAGCTGAGGGTGGGGCCGGACGGACGGAAGCTCCGCCTCGGCAACAAGACCAGGGGCTGGAACCGCAGTGGAGGGTTCCAGGCGATCGGAGGTCGAATACGAGACGCTACTGGTGGGGATCACAGGCCAGCAAAGAGGGTAAGTTGTGTACAAGCCGTGGGAATGATGCGGAACGGTGGCCCTGACAATTTCGGGAATAGAGTCGCAGGAGGCCCTCGCGCTCAGCAACGTGCCTAACGACCAATCTCAGCACGCCCCGAAGCACGAGGGCAAGCAGCTGGGAGGTACGGAGCTTTAGAAGACCAACATAGTGGGGAGTGGACAAAATTGAAGAGTGCGTGAAGCAGTCACGTACAGGAGCGAAATGGAGCCTTCGTGGAAACAGGTCAGGTTCGGTTGTCTTTCTTGGTTTCCCGTGGTCAATGAATCAGATCATGGGGAAAGAGTCTCCCAAAAGTCGCCGAGGATTGAGGCCAAGTCTTTATGTCATCAGGGGTATCGGGTTGCCTCAAGCCGTGGAATCTACTTTGCCTTAAGGGGCAACCGACTAGAACAACCTTGTTCGCCTCGGACAGATTTGGGGACTTGCATTGGCGTCTTGGGGAACCTGGGGGGTGTCCCCAGGGTGTTAGGGGCTAAATAGAGTAGATGCAGGGCGCTGTCAAGTGCACGTTGCCGGGATAGGCCGAGAACTAAGAGTTGCATCAAGCATCAGGCCTAGTTCGATCAGATGTACTGTGAGATTCGAACAAGTCAAATCAGACTACCCTAGACCAAAAACACAACCTCGTGCAGCTGCACGTGCACGTGACCACCCGTCAAGCTCATCCAGGGAGCTTGCCCAGCAGCTTTCTCTCAGATCACGACGACACGCCGCATCCCACGCCGCCAACGCATGACTACTATGGCATCGCCGTCGCCTCCCCGAGGGCGTAATCGCTCGCGCTCCCACACGCGCACGCGCTCGCCGACTCCACGGTCCGACACGTCGCGTTCGCCCGACCGCCGCCGCCGCTACGACTCGCGATCCCCTGCTCGATCGCCTACGCCGGGCCGCCGCAACGACCGCTTCCGGAGCCGCTCGCGCAGCTGGAGCCGAGGCCGCGACCGCGACCGCGACCGCAGAGACCGTGGCGACTCACCACCGGCGAAAAGCACCAAGGTAGGGCGTCCTGCTCCTCGGAACCTAGACTTCTGGCAAACTAACGGGGTCGCGACAGATTGTGGTGGAGCGCCTATCTAAGAACATCAACGAGCAACACCTGCATGAGATTTTCGGCCAGTTCGGTCGTATCAAGGACCTGGATCTGCCTATCAATCGAACCTGTGAGTTGTTCCTAACACGATCGCTGAGCCCTGGTCCCTGAATATCAGCTAATCACCATTGGTCACAGATGGAACCAACCGCGGCACGGCGTATATCCTATTCGACTACGAGGCCGATGCCGAGGCGGCGATTGCGCACATGCACGAGGCGCAGGTAGATGGCGCAACCATCAACGTCTCCATCGTGTTGCCCCGTCGCAAGCTTTCGCCTGCTCCCCCGACTGCGAGACGTGGTGCCAATATCGATCCTAGAATCCCCTTCGCGGGGCCACGTGGGGGTTTGCTCGGAGCGGGTGCTGGAGGCGCGGCGAATGTGGCTGGCGGAGGTGGCCGTCGTCGTATGTCGCCAGGGAACAGGTATGGCCCAAGGTCGGACGTTTACCGGCCGGGATCCCGCTCTCCCTCGAGATCACCCGGCGGGCCGCCTGCGTCGCGCGGGGGTGGGAGTCGCTACCGCAGCCACTCAAACGGCTCTTACTCGTCGCGCTCGCGGTCGAGGTCGCCTGGGGCGCCAAGACGTCGGGCAGGCGGCCGACATGACGAACACCAAGCGAGACGTCGCAGTGCAAGCCGGAAAAGCTACAGCAGCGACGGGAACAGGAGCCGATCTCGCAGCCGGGGCCGGGGCCACCGGTGAGATGCACCGGTCAGAGAGATTCATGCCAAGGTGTATTTTAAAAATGGGATTACGGGTGGCGTTCAACAAGGAAGACCGGACAAGGAAGGCCAGACAAGGGAGACGGTCCTGTGGAAATTTATTTTAGCTCACGAACAAGTTTGTGGTTGCTGACACGCTTCATCTTCGACTAGCTAACACTTTTCCAGATGGAGATTGATGCATGACAAAGTCTCGATGGGGGGCTTTTCCGCAAGATGGTTCCCGGAACCCTGGTCCCTCCTAATTCAGCTCGGACCTATTTCCTGTTGTGCTCAGTTCTCTTGCTCCAACGCCCCATCCCATTCCCTTTCCAGCAATTGATGTCCTTGTCTGCGTGAATTTTACGTTGAACCGTCGTTAAGGATATCTCCCCTGGCCAACCCTGGCCAACCATGACCAACCCTGGACTCTCCTGGACTCCCCTGGGCTTGCAATTGCTTGTTTATCTCATCTTATCTAGCGTGGATCATCGACCACGTCCACCACTGCCGCGCTCTGCACTGCATGGTCACATCTCCCTCCACGCCGCTCAACCGCATTAGCCTCCAGCATACGAACAAGTGTCGGCCCTTCCAGGATTTCCAGGATTTCCAGGATTCCCAGATCTCATCTGTTATTTGTCATTTCGCTCTCCACAGCCGGGACAGTGGTGTGGAGATGTGGTACGTTTGGCGGGTCTAGAACTGAAGCTGCCTCGCGCCTGGCCGCAACGGCTCGCGAGAGGCTCACCACGCACTGAATAAGGATAATATTGCATCAATGACAAGACTAAGCGGCGTGACGCAAGCACCACGTGCAGCCTGCAGACCAACATGACCTCAGCTCACCCGCGTTGGGTCGGGCTTATAGGGCTGAGTGATATCGTCACCCGGCCGCGAACCTGAGACGAAGCCCGTGCAGGGCAAGGTCCAGGGCCACAACTCGGCCGATAGGTTTTGGATGCGACTTTGGGGCCGGGGGCCTTTTGAGACGGGGCCGTGTCATCGGCGGGAGTGCCACTCATACCGTGACCATTCGTCATCACCCCGCCGGGCTGGGCGAGCTCGGGGCCCCTCGGTCAAGGAGGCTGTGAAGGGCTACATCCACCTCGTGTTGCGGTCGACGGCGGTGATGGGGAGCGTCTAGCCTACTCACAGGGACCGGTTTGACGGCGCCGGTGGCCGCCGGGGGTGCGCTGGAGGTCCTCGCGGCCTCATGCTGGAGTCGCCACATCCAGGACGGCTTCAGCGGGACATCGTCATCACGTATCACGCAGGCAATTCTGGTAACGACCTGCCCTGCAACCATGGTCGTGGGCATCAGCTACATCAGCTACTGCAGGCTCCATGGCATGTGATCCATCTGCATGGTAGCCAATGGCAGGCGCTGGGATCAGGTATGGCAGACGCATCTGTGGCCTTGTCTCCCCGGCGTTGCACGTTGCAGGCAGAGCTGCAGAGCTTCCCCTCCCCTCCAGCCCTCCAGGGATTTTGCATCAACGGGGCTCTGCATGGAGCCTCAAAGGTCGATGAAGCCTGGAAGGGTAGGGTCGGTCCATTTTCGGCTTCTCCGAACCGCTTCCCCGTACTGCCCGTACTGCCGCTTCAGGAGTCGTGCATGGTACGACCGAGGCAGGAAGGTGGCGTATATTGTTCGTGTGGGCTCGGCTGTCCGGTTTGCCGTAGGAGGAGCCAACGTTTGATGGAGGATTGTGTGTTTTGTACGGCTCCCAACCAGGCTCGGGATGCCTCGACGTCGTAGTCGGAGGTCGGCTGGGCCTGTTGTCTTGGTGAAATCCTAGTGCTGCTCTCTCTGCCCCACCGCCGGGGTGGGAGAGTATTCGGCTGTGAACCACACCATCACGGGGCGACCTCAGCTCCGTGAGGACAGCAGCTACAGGCTTGGCGCATGTGCGGATAGACGCACGTCACATATCTGCCCCGTCACACGTCGGGGACGGTCTAGACGTCCCAGGGCGCCACGGTGCCACCTGGCACCCACACGCTTTCTCTCACAGATAGACATACATGGCCAAGGTGAAAACCGCCGGCGGTATGGTGTCTCCCGGGAGGACGGATACGCCAGTGAGCCTCAAGCACCATGATCGCAAGCCACTATGCACTCGGGGCTCTCGTCACACCCAGCAGCTCGGATCGGGGGTTCCGAACTGGATGGCGTCTTCCTGAGTCTGCCACGCCCGCCGGCTCTCCGGGCCACATGATGGGCCCCCCGAGGTGTTGGAATTATCCTGAACCACGCCCTCGGGTATAGAAATCGGATCCCCCATACAGGCCAGCATCCGTGGATCCGTGGTTCCGGGGTGCGGGTACATAGCATGGCCAGCGGGTACGGCGACCGGGCGGGTGTGTGGATGTCGTGGGCTATAAGCCATGCGCGGCTGA
>JAANBB010000675.1:0-16264 GCA_014621425.1 Cylindrodendrum hubeiense | reverse complement strand
CCGGGGCGGCCAGGCGCAAAGACGCAGAGGCCGACAGGGAGCCGGGGGACACAATAGCGAGCTGGTGGGCCCCCCCCAMTCTGACGGCCTCTCCTTGTCGACGACGACGGCGCACTACGCCCAGCGAGTCGATGTCGTGCATCCGTCTTCTCGTCGCCGTCGTCGTCCTCGTCGCCCCTCGCCGTCCTGGTTGGCTGGCGCTATTCACCACTACTCTTAGACGGCGGCGCCCTTTGCCACAGAAGCCGGTGGAGGGGGGCTCGCGCGGCGCCGGCATTGGCTGGAGCTGCAAGATGACCGGGTCGAGCTCTTTTGTCGAGGCTGTGTGCCGTCACGCTGCCAGACAGAAATAAAAGAAAGGGCTAGAGCCTGGTTGTGGGTGTGCGAGTGAGTCTTGACTCGGCGAGTTGACACATTCGCGCGAGAGAAGAGGGTATAGCTAGCTAGTCGAGGTAGGTAGGTCAGGTAGGTAGTTACCTCGAGTTACCTCTACGTAGGTCGGTAGGTAGCTTGAACTCGTCATGACGTCGAGAATGTACCTCGTCGAGAATGTACCACGTCGAGAATGTACGACGTAGCATGTAGGGCACGAGCCAAAATCTCACCGCGCTGCGAACGCTGGTCTCCTGGGACGATACAGACCCGCTTCGTCCAGCGTCCAGCGTCCGGGAGCTTGCATGGCTTCTGTTTGGTTGGTAGATGCCCGATGGAACACCATTATTGCCCCGTTCCAAGCTCATGTGCAGCACGGAATAAGCTGTATCTGGGTGTGACAGGCCACTCCTCGGCTGAGAAAAGCACTGGTTGCCTTGCATTCATTCCCCGACTCTTCCCCTTCCGACTTGTCAGAGCAAGTATGAATACCTCGCCTCTCCTATGCTTATTAGACCCCGGATACCTCACGCGCGCGCTCACGCTCAATCCTTCGGGTTATTTCCCACCCTGGCTCACCTCACCCAGTCAGTGGCTTTGTTTATCCCCGGACCTGTGACGTGACATGACAGTTCGTTTTCTTTTTTTGGGCTGCACCACTGGTTTGGGCTCCGCCCCCGGCTCCCGGGTTGATTGGCAGATCGCGCCTCGGGGGACATGGGCTACTAGTACATCATCTCCCTACGCCGCTCATCTCCATTCTCTTGCCAAATCGGTTTGCTGCACGTTTTGGTCGGCCCTTGTCGATGTAACTTGTCCATGTAACTCGTCGCGACAGGGAGCCTGGCGCGTCGGCGGGGATCCCCCATTGAAACGTGGGAGCTTCAACGATGGCCTGTCTCTGGGTCCGTTATGCGCTTTTCTGCAGCCGTGCCGTCCCTGGTTGCCGTTTTGGGCACGGCGCCTCGTCTCATGGCGTGTCTCTCATCTAGAAACGGCATCTCATGTTGTTTCATGAATTCCAGAACGGGTTCAGGTTCACCATACCGTGAGCCCCAGTGATATCACCTAGCGGGTGCGCCAACCGAGACAAATGCATGGGAATTAGTGGGGGATGCCAACACGACGATGCTTCCCTGCGTTTGATCTCGGGGTCCTTTGGGGTCCTTGGGGCCTTTGGGGGTCCTTGGGCGCTGACGCACGACGATAAAAAAAAAATCCGCCTCTCCCTCTCCGAATACCACCATCTTTGTGGTGTTGTTGTTTTTGTTATCATCCAGCCCATTCGCGTCAGCCGCAGTGATGCCTTCCACGTATCTGGTGCTGCGCCCTCATTTTGTCTCAAATAAGCCACCCGTGAGGTTTTTATTGGATTGTCCACGAGTTCCCGCTTACTCACGAGCTGCCAACGTCGACCCTAACATGCCCTTGAGTGGTACGCACCAGACCTCCTCATGTAGAAGCACACACAACTACCTAGAGGGGGAATTGAAGCGGGGCAAGCAATGCTTTCAATGGGCTCCGATTGTGGAAATCCAAGGGCTTCATGGACTGGAGTTGAGAGAATGACTCCCCGCCTCTGGTCCAGAAAGCCAAGGCACCATCATCGCCAACGGCGACTGTGGAAAAGAAGAAACGTTTGCCGACAAATGCCGTTTAGGTGGTGACTCGTACTGATCGGCGGACGGTCCGCTCCCGTCCTGCCTCTCCCAGTAAGGATGCCGGGTATGTGACTGCAGGAGACTGTAGACGCTACCCACCCAGCACATAACTGAGTCGTGGTGGAGGGCCTCAAGACCCTCCGTACTCGTGATGGAGGTGCCCCTGACTTTGCCTCCCTTCTAAGAATAGTCGTCTTTCCAGCAGACCTGCTCGAGTGCTGGGTTCTAGCAGGGATGGCATGGATGCACTGTTGAAGAAACCGGGACCGGGAGCATGGATCGCGGAGCCCAGGGACTGCGGAGGCCGCCATCATCACATGCAGCATATGCTGGCTGCGGCTCGCTTCTGCGCTGCTTCTAGTGCATCGTGCTGAAAGCTACTCGGCATCTGCTAGCGACACGAGGTGGCGATGCTCTTCGCCATTCACCATCCGCCATAGGAAAGGCCAAAGGCGCAGTTCTGAGAATGGATGGCAACTTGTCTCATTCCCCGACCCACGTGAAGGCGCATGTGTTTGTATGTCTAGCCCAAAAGCAATTCGCCTTGTTTTAATGCTGACAGGCGGTTGTGGCGCAACTGCCGGAATTCTACTACAGGTAGTAAGGCGCTCTCATGCTGCTTTCAGCTGCAGCTTCAGCAGCGGGGCAGTCTGCAGGTGGCTCGGTTAGACCTGCACTTTTCTCGTTCCGTTTTTTGCGCCCGGATTAATACATCTGCCGAAGACCCCACAGCTCCATCCGCCTTCGCCTAGTCGGGAAGGCGGGACAGCGGTCGGCCATGGCAGTATTCCAAAATCTCAAAGAAGTTCATCACCGAAAAGCTCCAAACAGATCCAAGTCGCGCCAAGCTGCCAGGTCCTCAGCATGGTTAAACGGATCTCCAACGACGGCGATGATGGCGCCACCGCCTACCGGAAGCGCCAAAAGGTTGTCCATGAGGCTCCCACCAGTGAGGAGGTGTTCTCGGCCGACCAATTGCGCAATCTCCTCACCTTCGATCAGGACTTGCGCAACGCGAGGCATGGTACGTTTGTATTCAAAGTCTGGACAATTTTGGAAGCTAACTCTTGTTTTTTTTAATAGGTCTTCAATCCTTCAAGAGTCTCCTCGACAAGATAGTCTCCGATACCGACGATGGAGACCGAAAAACGAATATGGAAATTTTGCAACAGTACCTCGAAGCAGCCAAGCCCAGGGACACCTCGGAAGATGCCGTCTTCCTCGTCGACATCATGGAGATGTGGTCCTTTGCCGCGCAGGTTGGCAACGAGGGAGTGATGTCATCGGTTGCTGTCGTCCTGGCCTTGCTCCTTCAGGCAGTCTCGGGGTCGCTTCACCTCGTCCGTCACGGACTCGGGATCTGCCAGACCCTCATCCAGGAACGTCAACTCAAGTCGCTTTCCAAGAATCTTTCTTCGGACAAGAACAAAGGTTTCATTCTTTCACCTACATTGCGCATGCTGCGCGAGGCTGTATGCCTCGACGGTGGCGCATATGCGAAGCGCATCTTCCGAGCCCGAAATTTCACATTGACATCCCTCGGAAGAAATTTGGAAATCGGACATATGGGAGATAGCCCAGAGGAGATGCGAAAGGCGTCGGTGAGAACTAACGCAGTTCGCTTCTTCTTGAGCCTCCTGAAATATCTGCACTCGGACGGCAGAAAGGAGTTGTTGACACAAAAGGAGCTCCTGTCCCATCTGACATTTATGCTCAAGAGCGATCCTCCTCATTTGATCGTGGAGATCTTGGAGTCCTTGAAGACTCATGTGTTGATGGACGACAAGGTGCCCAGAGAAGTCAAGTTCAGGAGCTTCAACACCAAGACGCTCATGCGAATTTTGGCCCTACACACTTACTCCGTTGACAGTGACGCCGCAGACGAAGCTTCTACCGTGGGCTACAAGGCCCACAAGTTCCTCATCTACGTCTGCACCAACCCTGGCGCAGGCGTACTGTATCCTTCCACGGGCCTGTATCCTAAGGAATCGGATGATGAATCTGCTGGGAAAAACGCAACCGGTGGCGCGGATAGTGCCTTCTTGACAGACAAGTACAAGGATGATGTCCCCGTCTACAACTTTGTGCTGGCTGAGTTTGCCCAAAAGCTTCGCCCCTGGTCCAGCTTGAAGCACAGCGAGCTGCTGGTCGCCATCTTCACGGCGGCCCCCGAACTCACCTACAAGTACTTCCTCAACAACCGATCTTTCACTTTCGAACCGAAACTCTCCATGACTTGGATCGGCTATGCTGCTTTCCTGTTCAACACCATGAGGATCCCTCTCCCGGCCCGTTTTGGAGACCGAGTGCGCTCTGCCAAAGCACCTCCTCCCACCTCTATCCTCCTTGACAACATCATTCCGCTGCCCATCAACCAAAAGGTCCTCATCCGGTGTCTTTCTACCAAGTCCCACCTCACATCATTCTTTGCTACGAGAATCCTCATTGTGGCTCTTGAGAAACTGACCGAGGCTCTCAAGATGCATGACGAAGCCTCAAAGTCAAAGAACAACAACTGGACTGAGGCTCGTCGACGATTGATAGATGCCTTCTGCCAACGAATTCCCGACATGAAGGAGGTGGTTCGATCGTACAAGGGTATCCCCGCCGAGAACATCCTTCACAGAACCATGGCTAGTCGCCTATTGCGCCTTTATTATGAAGTGATCCCCCAAGTTGCTCTTGCTGCGAACTTCGACGTCTCTCCTTTCTTCACAGAGGTCCTGAAGAAGCTGAATGGAGAAAGCGAGAAGCCTGAGGATGAATCATTGCTTGTCATGGAGTTGGAGAACCTGGTCTCAATCGCCAGCTACTCTCCTGGTATGCGATGGTTCTCGAAGATCGATAACCTCGTCGATGGAGCAGCTGCGTCCCCTTACACAGCCCTTGTACGGATATTGTCTGGGAAGAACCGAGAGCTCCCATTCCATCAGCTCAAGCAAGTTCTCGGTGCAGTTGCTGTAGAGAACCAATTGGTCACCAAAGCGACTTTACTCACACCACTGTACGAGGCGCTTCAAAGTACCTCGTCTGAAGTGAAAGCCAGTCAAATGGAGAAAATTTGGTCCTTTGTGGACAACTGCATCAACCGCTGCGCTTCTTCTCCAATCAAGTATCTCGATCTGATGGAAACGTACCTAAAGGAAGGAGGCGTAGCTCCTTCGAACGGCGCTGCTGCCCTGCTCAATGTGACAATGGTTGAGCAACTGTCATATTTCTTAGGCGCTGCCAAGCCTGACGAGCAAGCAGCTCTTGCAAAGTTCCTCTCCATCTACTTCAACGCTTCATACGGCTTGAAGCACGCCAAGCCGGTCACCAAAGCTCTATACAAGCGGGTAACCGAACAATTCCCCAAGACGGTCAAGTTGAAGAGCCTCAAGAAAGCCGACAAGTCTGATAATGCCGACGAGGACGAGGAAATGGCTGACGCGGAGGATATCGTTGGCAAGAACAACAAGGAAGGCTCGACGTTAGATCTCTCCAAACTAGAAGAGATGCTGCATGTTCCGTTCGTTGAGAAGGAGGACAACGCCGCTTTGGTCAAGTGGACAACCAAAAACGTTGAGGACCTGGTTGAAGATGGGTGGGCAGCAGCCTTGATCCGACTTCTTTTGTCGACTCACACCAGCATCCGAAAGGAGGCTTTCACCAATATCCTCAAGATGGCTGCCAAGATCAAGGAGTCGTCGTATGAGGAGAAGGACCAGGTCTGGCTTCTGCTGTGTGAGCTGGCTGAATCCTCCAGGGGTCAGGTCGACATTGGGCCTGTGCCATCAGCCTTCCCGGCGTTCGCGATCCACGCCCTGGACGTACTCAAGAACCCGCTGCACCCGCTCTACCCCAAGATCAACTCGTTCCTCACCCGCAGCCCTGCCTGGTCTCCCGAGAAGCTTCCCATGGCCCACGATATCCTCCACGGTGAGCCCTCTGAGGATGACAAGTACTACACCGAAATCACATGGCTGCTCGTCTACCTCCTTGACAGCCTCCGTGCCCCCTTCGATCTCGGCGTCTTTCACAAGAAGCGCTGGTTCGAGAAGATCCTCGTCCTGGGCGGAAACCCCTACCTGCGTCTCAACCTGCGTACACGCGTGCTGCGAATACTCTATCGCGCCACCTGCATCGACGGGGGTAGCACCACGCTTGTCACTCGCTTCGGCATCCTCAGCTGGCTCGATGCTCAACGCGCTGCGTGCGAGGCCGCTGACGAGGCCGATGCCGTGAGTGCCCTGATGAAGAGAGTTTGGGAGACGTGCGATCAAGAGAAGGTCATGGCGTGGAGCAAGGGGGGTGTGAAAAAGCTACTGGCACATTTGGCATAGAGAGGCATAGAGAGTGGAGGAAAAAGGTTTCTGGATCGGTAGATAGGCAGTATCATGATAATATACCCGGCGTTGCGATCCCAACTGGCCTGTCTGGCGATGTTATGGTCTCGTGAAGAACCTGTAACCATCCTACGTTCCAGAACCCATGTATCACGACTAGAAAACACTACAACAGAGGCATTCCATCTCGCCCAAAAAGTATCGCCCATACAATCGTAGGCAAGTTACTCTGCTCTTCGCATCTGGACGCAATGTGAAGTCTTCAAATTCAATTCAAGCTTCTTCGTACATTACTATGTACAATCACTAAGGCATCCTTCTAACTCTTCCCCTCAAGCAAAAACACCGAAAAAAACAAACAAACTGCAGAAAAGCTAGAAGACACCCCATCACAGATTCGAATCCCAAATACCCCAGCCACTTCACTCCCGTGAGTAGTAGCTCCCGGAAATATTACGATGTTTGTAGATGAAGTTTGACGGCCTGTCCAACGGCCAAGCAAAACAAGAAACGCAAGAGACTTCTCCCAAGCCTTTGGCACGAGCAATAAGTCATCCTTAAATTTTGGTGTCCTGTCCACTCCGCCGGGATAAAAACAAAATACTTGCGAATAGCATTAGGATAGCAGGTGGTGGCTGCTTGCGCCGATGGTCATATCATATGCCGTTTATAGTTGGCCAGAGAGGAGCGCCTCGGTAGCTGCAAAATGAGTTAGTTGACTACAGGAATCATCTATCGTGGGGATTAACACATACCAGAATTAATGTACGCTCTCTTAGCGTCAAGAGGAACACCGAAACGCTTCTCAAGCTCCTGCTTGATGCCCTTCTTGGTGACGGTCATCAAATCAGCCGTCTTGAGAATGTCGCGAATCTCGGCGAGCAAGGCGTCGTCACTTGGCAGGCCAACCATATCTTCAGGCGAGAAGAACTGGGATCCGCCGAACTGGCTATTGCGGTTTCCAGGCATCTCGGAGTGAGCAAAGGACATGCGAGACATGTTGCGGTCGCCCATGTGATGCATCTGAGGGGCGAAGCCAGCAGTTGAGCCAGGGCGGCTAGCCTGGTAGCCACCACCATACTCAGACATGGCACCTTGGGCCTTGGTGGCATAGCTGTAACCAGAGATCTCTGAGCGGACGTCGTCGCGAGCGGTCTGAGTCTCCCAAAGCTCAGCCTGGTACTCCTCCCACTTCTTGCGGGGAATAGAGGCGGGATCAAATTTGCCCTCGTCACTGATGACAACCTTTTTGCCACTTTCACCAGCGACAACACGGGTGTTACCCCAGGCGAAGTCGTCCATGTGCCAGAAAGAGTACAGTGGCAGACCGAAACCGAAGACGGGAATAGCCAGGATGTAAAGAATCATCCAGCCAACCATCTCCCACTTACGACGCAGGATGAAGATGATGGCCTGTAGACCGTAAATGGCTGCGAGCAAGATGAAAGAAGTGACTGGTACGACGTCCGGATTGTCGATAACGAGATATATCATATAGACAATGTAGGCAACGATGACGGGTTGGACGATGGTGCTAAGCAGGTCGACGAAAATGACGAAACGCATACTGAAACAGCAGAAACCACAGAGCTGGGCCATAGGAATAAGCTCGACCAGGTTGTGTACAGTAGAGTTGATCCAACGACGACGTTGAGAGAGGAAGACAGCCCAGGAGTCGGGAGCAATAGTCCAAGCATGAGCGTTGAAAATGTACTTCGTCTTGTACTTGGAGTGATACTTAAGGAGCAGGGTTGTCAGATATCGATCCTCACCCAAGTGCAACAGGTTCTTCATGTGGAGGGTATCGACTCGAATGGTTGAGTAGTCGTCGACAATCTCGCGACTGACGAAGAGTGGCTTTCCGGTCTCTGCAGCACGGATTCGATACATGGAGAAACAACCAGGCAGACAGGTGACGGAACCGAACAAGCTCTCGAAAGCCTTGGACAAGTTATGCGAAATCCAGTACTCGTAGACCTGAATCATGGTAATGAAAGAGGCTTTGGCGTTAGTCAGAGCCGTTTCACCACAACAGGCGATGAGTCGAGTATCGTCCAAGAAAGCGGAAACCATGCGGGTAGCTGAGTCAGGGGCAACAACGGTATCAGCATCGATCTGCAGCATGTATTCGTAGAACGTCGGGTTGACGCCGATAATGTTGCGAATCTGGTGGTACATCTCGAGCTCGAGGGGACTCATGGCAAGATTGTAGTGAACACGGTTGAGGAAGCGCATGAGGACCATCTGCGAGTCTCGCTTACCACGGTTACCGGGACGGGAGACTTCCGAGGGCTTGCCAACCTTGACAATGACCATGAAGGGAACAATATGGCCCTGGACCTCGTAGAGACCAGAGTAGACCTTGCCCATGTTGTGCTGCTTCAAACCCTCGCCGAGCGACTCGAAGCTCAAAGGCTCAGGGTCGACGGTTTCAGAGACACCTAGAATATCCAAGACAATGCGGGGAGTAGGCCTGTCGTTACCCTGACCAATAATCATACCGTCGCAGACCATGATGAGAAGCTTGCGCTTGTCATCATACTTCATTCGGGCAGCTGAGTCCATAGCACGGCGGAGAGAGTCCTCGTCCTCGGTATAGGCGGGAATCATACACATGACGAATTTGTCGAGGTTCTCAGGCACGTTCTTGCCTCCGAATTGAAGAGCTGCAAGGAACTTGAAGGCGATGATGGAAGCCAGCATGATAGAAATAGCCAGAATGAGGTAAGTGGCAAACTGGCATCGGATGGAGTTTCGAGTATCAACGTCGCCGACATAGAAGAGGTTGTTGAGACACGTCTCCATGCGGGCCTTGGCAGCATCGTCGAGATCAAGCGCATTCCAGTATTTACTAATGTCGCTGCCAGCTCTGGATTGGAACAGTTGCGTAACGGCGTCGGCCATGAAGTCGGCATCATCGCTGTTGGAGGGAAGACTTTTTCCAGACTTAGCTCGCATCTTACGACCGCCAGTGAGGTAAGTTGTCATGTCGTAGACACGGCTTCCCATGATAGCCACCGCCTGTTGCTTCTTGGCCAGCTTCTTCACATAGCTGGGAGTATATCCAATTCTACCCTTCATGTAGTTGGCTTTGAGCATGGTCATTTGCTCAAAGTACCAATCGGGTCTGCTGTCGTTTGTGAAATAGCGGAAGTCATGGTATCCAGCAGCAAGATCATCCTGGGAGACGACAGCGGCCGAACCGGTAATGTTGGTGCTCCGGTAGTCCAGGGTGACCTCCGGGCGTACAGAACCATCCTTGCCCTGGCAGAGAGCCGAGACCTGGACAGGGAAGAGAGAGCTGACATCAGTACCAGCGTAGTCGGTGAGATCGTCGGTATCCAAATACGCAGGATAATGTCTCGGGGCGTAAGAACCAATATCGAAAACGTAGCCACGGATAGAAAGATAGGAACCCTTGCTGCCTTTGTCACCGGAGTAGGATGACAATTCGGAGGCACTGTAGACATGCTGAGTCGGGCAAATGAGCAAAGGGAATCCAACCATGAAGAAAGCAACAAAGCAGCACATGAGCCAGATGAGCATGTTGATGGCCAACTTCTCTCTCCAAGCTACACGAACGTCTTTTCGGCTCATTCGTCCCATCCACCGGATGAACAAATCGGGAACGAACCAGGTCATCAAGTAGACGACGAAGACCCATCGCTTTCGACTAGGCTTGTCCTTATATTCCTCAACCTCCTCAAGCTTCTTTTCGTTGCCGCGCTCAGCCATTTGCTCTCGGGTGTCAAGGTTCTTGAACATGTCACCACCACCAAAGGCAGAAACGCCGGCCTCAGAGCGGGTATCATCATTAAAGTAACCACTCTTGCCCTTCTCACCGTACATGAGAGGCGTGTTTCCACCAGAGATGAGGCGCTCCTTGGAGGCGCCAAAGGCGGCATGATCGCCTGGCGTCATGCCATCGCCGCCATCAGATGATGGCAAGCCGAAACGGAATGACTGGGTTCCACCCTCGACGAGTTGTGCGACTTCCATCCAGCAACGCTCGCTAAGGAAGACGCCAGTAGCACCAACCCGAACTTCGTTGTTGGGCCACTGCTTCTCCTCAATGACCATTTCAGCACGCTCTCGTTCACTGCCAACGAGGATTGTCTCAGCATCGGCCATACCCAGGAACTCGCCAAAAGGTAGGAACAGACTGAAATCAGCGGACCGAAGTCTCTGGCTAATCTCGGCGATACCGAAGGTCTGCACCTGCGTGCGGACACACTTGCTATCAAATTGGTTGGCAATGCGTCGGTCGTTGGGCTTCAAGCAGAAAACGAAGTATGCGTTGGTGCCAGGGTCAGTCACAGCCTTCTGAACATTCTCCAAGGAGGAGAGAAACTGTCCAGAAGCACCCTGCTCGATACCGATCTTAGTGTTCTTGCGCGACTCGCCAGCCTGACTTGTTTGCTCCAGCTCTTCCATGGCATCCTCTTGCTGCCGGCGGTAGGCAGTGTTGGGGCGCGCGGTACGATGCGTCTTGCGAGACATCACACTGGGAGCTCGCATGGGCTTGGAGCTGACGGTGGCCTGCATGACAGCGGTGCGTTCGTTGGGATGAGTGACGGTCTGCAGAGCCTCTTGTCCGAAAAGTCGAGCAACAAACTCGCTCTTAGTGCCATTGATCATGTTGAGGAGATCGCCGGAAATGATCTCTCCGTTCTCCTCGATCAATCCCTTGATGGGATATTCAACCTCGCCAGCAAAGTGCTTAACTACGAACGAGGCCGCGGTGTTCTCAGTCATGAAGTTGCTGCCAGGGAGCTTGGCAGTAGCGGAACCGACTTCGATAGCAGGGTTCTTACCCTCGAAACGCTTTCGAAGGCTTTCGAGAAGTTGCATGTCGGATCGGTTGCGTCGCGTCTGGTCATCCAGGATGCTGAGGAGGCCATTACCGGGCTTAAGAATACCTCGGACTGCATCCGAATTATCGAAATAGCTAGTAGCAGCCACACTAACCTCCTCAGACTCGAGCATGTCGGCCTTCCTGTCGAAGAAGTTCTGAAGGGTCAGATTGTAAACCGCCTCAGTGGCAGCGTTGTTGAGCAGTTGGTCGAGGGCAGAGCCAGTTGAGGTCTGCTGCGCGAAGCCAGGGAAATCAACCACCGACACAGTGTTTGCGATGGACTCTTCGGGAGCACAGAGCCTCTGGTTGATAGTCTCGATGATCCATGCGACAAGGAGCGAGTAGAGAGTGCGGGCAAGCTCACCGGCGTGAGCCCGGGCGCCATTGGGATCAAGCATGACAGTGACACGCTCCTTATGGATCATCTTTGTCTTATAGCCGAGTGTTGTCTGGAGCTCAGCGGCGCCGACACCAAGGAAGGCGGCAACGATAGCGAGCACGTCCTTGTTCTTGACAGCAGTGATAGTTTGGCCACCCTCGTGAGAGAAGCCACCACTATCATCACCTGCAACAGCGGTGTCACTTGAGGTCTCAAACTCAAGTTGTCCAATATGAAGAATACTGGCAAGCATTTGGCAAATCTCAGCGATCTCAGCACGAGGGAACTCCAACTTTCTCAAAGCGTTCTTGAAAACTTGGAAGCCATCAGCGTCGTTGATTCCCACCTTGAGTTGGGTGGGATGGCCAAGGAACTTCCAGCGTTTCTGAGGACCACCGGTACCACTAGAGCCACCATCAAGACCAAGATGAGCCTTCTCAGCGTCACTGGTGCCCGAGAGGAGGTAGTACAAGATGTGGAAGTTACGCTCTCCAGTAGGCACATCGGCAATACGGCTTCGCTCCAATCGATGGTCAAGAAGCTTACCGCCGATTAGGATAGGGTTGGTGGTAGCAGATGTATCGTATTGCAGTTCGTAAAACAGGCCAGCCTTGGAAGCAGTCGCGGTTGTAGCAGTCTTTGTGGTGGTCAGGCTGTCGAAGACGTAGGCGGCCAGTGACAGCTTAGTTGAGAGGGGAGTCGACGACTTGTTGAGGAGAGCCGTGAGAAGATGGGCTCGAAGTGTGGACTTTCCAGATCCAGACTCGCCGCTGTAGATTGAGAGTTAGCATGTGTCCAGATTTTACCGTGGAGCAAGCAGAATCGCTTTCAGTATGACTTACAGGAAGACAACGGCCTGGTTCTCTGAACGGTGGCCCAATCTCAACCAGGCGCGTTCAGCCATCTCCTCAGCGCCCGCCATGGCGCTTCCCTCCTTGCCGCCATCGGGACCTTTGCTGGAAGAGGTGTAGGTGTTGAGGGAGATCAAGGCGTGGGAGGAAAGTCGAGCGGTGGGATGGGAGACATGGAAGCGACTGGCGAGATGAGCCGTCAGATGTGTGTCGGATTGGAGATGGGCTGGGAGCGAGGGCAGCGAAGGTTGAGTGTGAGCCCCTCCGCCGGCGCCTCCCAGATGTGGCAGGCTCATGGCCATGGTGGTCAAGACGCCAACTGGTGGCTCTCGGAGCGATCAAGGACTTGTCAAGCAATCGATCAGTGGTGGTGGACGAGTGGGGATGGAATCGAAGAATGAGATGGGCGTCGTCGTAGAACTGGCGTCGGAGTGGTCGAGAGCCGGGGAGTCGGCAAAAGCGAATGCAAAGACGCACTATGAACGAGGGGAAAGGGCGCGGGTTGACAAAACGAGCGTCAGGAAGGGAGGAAGAAACACGCGAGAGAGGAAAAGGTGAGGCTCGAGGATGCAAGGCCTTCACCAGGTCGATTTGACTTAACGATGGTGGTGTAACTGTACGTCAAGCAAGCCTGGGAAAGGGGATTTGTTTTCTTGGACCGAGCACATGCGGCAGCTGCGATTTTCAACGGCGGGCGGAAGGGACCAGTGACGCACAGCCTCTCAGCGCCCGACATTCAGTGCTATGTTTGTCCCACGGCATAAAAAGTACGAGATTTTGGGGGCCCAGCACAACGACCAACACATAGCCGCACTGTGGACCCGCACCTTGGCTTCGGCCTCGAGTCTGAGTCGGGAGAGCGAGTCTGTCACCTCCGGAGACTCACTGGGACTCGCTGAGGCCATCGGGGCGCTACCAGCGCTGGGGCTATGGCCTGTAGACAGTGGACAGTAATGTGCGTCAGCGGCGAGTCGGCCTGTTGGGCTGTGAAAGCGAGTGTTGCAGCATGCGAAAGACGAAAAAAGCACACTGTACGCGTCTGATTACTGCGAGCTGGCCGATGCACGCCACATTCCTGTTCTTCGCATGTTCATTCTTTCACTGATCCCGCCCCGTCAGCGGTGACTGACGAGCGCGTCGAGGCGGTATGCTCGCAATGGGGGTACCCAGCACGCAGCAGGCAGGCACTCATGAATCCAATATTACTCCTGGGAGTCCGTATAATCCCCTAGGCGAGGCCGATGGGGCTGGTGATCATCGACTGCCTACCAGTTAGTGGCTGGCACGAAGAAAACCCCCTGGCCTCGAGCCACCCACCGGATGCTTCCCGCATGGCCAACGTAGGATACGGCGGGTCATGCAAAATGCTTGTTTACTACGTATTACAAGCCCTGTTTATACTTCATTCGTGCCTCACACATATGTAGCACAGTTCTGATGGCACGGTTCCTCTACCACTTTGCTACATTGATGCTACGTACAGACGTCAACGATGTATCCCTGGCGGCAAGCCTCACTGGTGGACACGGTCTTTACGGGTTCCGAGATCAGCAGCGTTAGTTGAGGAGTTGCCCGCTGCTCTCCGTCAGGTAGAGTGATGTCGGTTGGAACCAAAGATATCCAGGGGCTCTGTTCACAACACGGGTCGAGGTGGATAGTGTGGCAGCCGTTGATGAACAATCCAGCCCTAGACATGGCGCAGACGCGCATGATATGGTTCAGGTTCCAGACTGACGGATTGGTGATTTCCCCCACTCCCATGGGTGAAATCCACTGGACAGGCTCTGAAGGCATTCAAAGACAAGATGACGGGATCCGCTGGTTCCTCGCTGAGACAGCGGCCAAGCGCGTCCACCGTACATAGTATTGCACGCGATCCATGCCATCCGAAGCCACTCATCCGTAATGATTTGGCTCCGGACGTCACGGACGACACGGACGGCCTGGGAAAAGGAAATTTTTACCATACATGGGGGCTAGCAAGTGATGGGCAGCCAGATGGGCGGTCCATCCCCCTGCGGTAATCTCCTGGCAAGGGACCCTCTGCCAGACTCCACTGCCGGCAGGGCCGCGACGGCGTTTCCCCGTCGAGTCCAAATTGGCCGCCTGTCAGTTGGGGACATCCTCGCCTGGATCGGCGACTGGCCCTGGGATCCCTTCACAAGCTTCTGGAATGCCTTGATGGGAGGGCTAGTGCCGTGCTCGGGGGGCGACCCAAGTTCCTTGTTGTTGTTATTTTGGGGAGCGCGGCGCATGGAGGCCGGAAGCTCTCCCTTCCCTCTTCCCCACGATAGGATGGGACTTCATGCCTTGCAAGGTATGATGCCCGTGCAAGGCACAGTGGAAATGTCCCCGAGACATTGGCTCAGCTGTGGTCGAGACATGAGGCCACGGCTTGGAAGTTTTCATCTTTGCTTTGCCCCAGCCTCAGTTCTGCCACCCATCACCGGCCATCCACACGTCCACACTGATTAGGGACAAGCGGCTGAAATCGATCGCCCACTGGCTTGGCGTGGCTGGCGTAGGTAGGTCCAGCTGGGGCTCAGGTCCTGTCCAGCTGGACGCGCCAGACGCGGCCGCCACCGGACGGGCGTCTTGGACGCGAGAGAGACTGCACTATGTACAGTGACAGACTGGGGGCGGGAACCAAGGAGGTACAGGGACAGACATAATACGAAGTAATACCATACATTTCATGTAGGTAGGAACAACGAACTCCTGTGTGCAGCCCTGGACGTGCGAGCAAAAAAAAAATGAAAGAGGAGGACGGATCTGATGGAGCAGATCCCGTCCATGTGCACTTTGCACGAAGCAGGAGAAGCGTCGTTCCCGGGGTTCTTGACACAAACCAGGTTTTTGTTGGTGACGTGTTGTTGTTGTTGCTTTGTCGGCCGAAAATCACAAAAGGGGAAAACAACAGAGGGGGAGAAAGCATCCATCAGTCCATGCACCCGCCACAATTCATCCCATCCTCCCATCCTTCCATCCTCCCATCCTCGGGGGCGGTATTCCGGACGGGGGACGCAATGCATGCGGGCTGCTCCCCAAAAGACTACTGCGCGGTGGGCAGCCTGCCCTGGCATTGCGGACCTGCAAGTGCTCTGGACGATGTGGGCAATGTGGACAATGTGTGGTGCTCTCCATCAGTACGGTACGTACTAGTACTCCGTGCGGATTGCTTTGCGAATTGCTTTGCATGGATAGGAGACAAGCCGAGGTGATTGGGCATGCAACGCAGAGGCCACGTCCCAGAATAATCCACGTATCCACGCATCCAACAGGGGCCAACACCTGTCGTCGCTGGCATATGTCAGCATGTAAAACCAGCACCAGACACTCCCGCACAAAATGTGAGCGTGTGAGCGTGTGAGCGTGTAAGCGTGTGAGGGCGGATGCATTGGTTGAGTGGTATCCAAGATATGCGTATTCAACAGTTGCCGACACAGCCTCCCCGACCCACACGCTTACCGTGATGGATACGAACAGGATGGAGTGACGAGACCAAACGAGGCCGAAAGAGGCGGCGTTTGACCTGCTCACGCAAACTCCATGCAGCCGGTGCAGGCCAGTTCGCCGCTGGGCTCGTATTTGGCCACACACGTCCCACGGCTTCCCAGCAGCGTTCCCAGCCCAGTGTCCACCCGCCCACACCATCGCGCCCAGCCAGCCTGACACCCTCCGAGCCTTGCCCCCTTGCCCCTACCGCTCACCCGCTGTTCCAAGTTTAGACACGGTACAGTGTGAGTGGCTCCCGCCCCAGGAGGTCGCTAGCCCGCTGGCAGCTCCGGCGCTGGCTGGCTCGCGCTGCCACACGCTGGCAC
>JAANBB010000674.1:0-16285 GCA_014621425.1 Cylindrodendrum hubeiense | reverse complement strand
CCCCCCTGCTGAGCTTCATCCCATCCAGAACCTCGCCAGAACAACCGGGTCAGGGGTCGCTGCAACGACCGCCCGGGGAGCTGAGTGCACGACCTGTCACCGTCATCTTGCATTGGTGGCTCGATTTGCCCAGCGGATGATTTTTTTTTTCATTCTGGCGCCGCTCCAGAAGCTTTACTTTTTGTTCTCTTCCCAATCCGTCCAGTTGGCTGCAGACCAGTATTGGGTCACACTCCCACCCTTCCTCAGGCACCCTCAGGCACACTCCGTATTCCATATGCCATATTCCACACTACCCATATTACCCATATTACTCATGTTGCTCATGTTACCCCATCCTGTCAACTAGTTTCCGCCCGCACGCTTCTGCGCTGACACATTCGTGCAGCACTACTCCGTATCCATCCACCCATTCATTCATCAATCATTTATTACACATGTATTAGTGATTTCGGATCAGCCACTTTGCAGCCACTTTGTAGCCGCTTTACCCTCTACGGCGTGATTAACCCGCCAATTTAGTCCCAACGCCTCCCAAGACTATCCCTTGACCAGGTCAAGCCCTACGCGTATTCAGTGACCCAAGAAAAGAAGCCGCCCGCAGGCTGGGCCGCTCCCGATGGCGCTCGATGCTCTATTAGCCGTGGGGGAAAAAGTAAAAAACCACGCGAGACAACAAGACGGTCCCGTCTCCTCTCATCTTGTCCTCTCCCCCTAGGCCTCTCCCCTAGGCCTCCTCTCCCCTAATTATGCCTATTTTTCCTTCTCTTTCTGCTTCCTTTCTTTTTCTTGATTTCATCTTTTTTTCACTCTTTCCTCTTTCCGGCCCTCTCTCTCGCTTGGCTACCCTTTCTTTTTCCTCCGACTGGCTAATATTGCACTAATCGACCTGTAACCGGCCGCACGGGATCGTCCGTCCCAGCCCAGAGGGACCCTTTTGCTTCCTCCCGCCATGCCACCCCCTGGACACGCGTTTTGGAGGCGGGCGCGCGCCCACTTCCCTTGCGGCGCGCATCGCATCGCATCGCATCGCGGCGCTCGCTCGAGCCCCAAGGCATGACCATCAAGGGTGTCACAGGGCCGCAAGTCACAGGGTCGCAAGTCACAGGTGCTCGGGCCGTCGCAGGGGAAAAGAAACGTCGACGGCCGCGTAAAAATAAATCCCCCCTCCCTCCCAAATAAGAAACGAGGGGGAAGAGCGCCAAGGGCTGTGTTTGCAGGCGCCCAGACGGACGACGACAGCAGTTGTCACAGCACAGTCGCAGCGACCATGACATCTGCCTCGGCCGGGGAGTCGTGTCACGAGCGCGTTTTCAGCCTGTTTCCCTCGGGGATTTGCGTGGGAGGGATGGGAACGGAACCATGATGGTGGTCTGTTTCCCCCTCGGCTTTGTGGTCCACGGCGGAATCTCGTGATGCCGACGTAATCGTATTGCTCTTCCTCGGTGTAATGACTGCTCTGGACGGGATGAAGCCGGATTTCTGCCCCAGAACCCGTGCAAACAACCGTCATGTCCCGCCATGGACCGTTCCGCCATGGACTGTACCGTACCATCTGCGGTATCGTCTACTCTATCTGCCTCATGGAATCGGGGTCCGTACATGCATGCGACAAACACGTATGCGACAAACACTATGCGCCTTGATTACGGTTCGGCGGCAGCCAACGCACGCATCAGTAACAGACGGGACGCTCCCGCTTCACGGCTCGCCGCGAGATTCAGCCTCCGGCCACTGGCTCCGCACTGCCGCGGCCCCGTTTCCCCTTCCCCTAAATGGGCTTGTGGGTGGATTAGCAGCCCCCAACGCAGGCAGCTCGTAGACGCAGCACCTAAATAAGGACCGAACGGTAATTAGCTTGTGCCCACGCGCCTCAGGCCGTCCTGCTAACGGACTCTAAACTGACTCGCCGTTCCCCTGTGCCTGTGCCCGTGCCTGTGCCTGTGTCATCATCTCTCGCACGGGAGCCGTTGCTAATTAACCGCCGACTAATAAAAGTAAAATGCCATTTTGCCGGCGCAGACAGAGCGTTATTACACCAGTACGTACCTTAGGCAGGTACCCAGGTACCCTCCCTCTCTCCCTTAGGCAGACGGCAGACGACAGACGACAGACGGACGGTAAGGGACAAGCCTGCTTCACATAAGCCAGCTTCGCACAAGCAAGGCCTTGGGGAGAGGAAGCCCACCCGCCCGTCCGCCGTCCCTTCGTCGCCGTGCCTCCCTACCCGTCATATCTCGCTCTGGCTCTCGCCTGTACGTACCTACCTTACCTTGGGCCACCTTGAAATTGCCCTGTTGGTTGCTGGATGCTAGTTGTTGGTTGTTGGTTGGATACCCAACCCAATTACACCATTCGACGCACCACCGAATCACCAGTTTCCCACTAGAGCCATCCAACATTGCCAAACAATAGCAAACAATACAGCCATCTCCCGGCTCCCGGCTTCGTTCATTGCTTTGTCGTTACACAGCCCATCTCACAGCCCATCTTGTCGGCTCCGCAAGCAATTTCCCCTGCTCGCCTCGCCTCCAATCTAGCTGTTGAATCAAGTAGTTGTCGCAAATCAGTTGCCAGCCAATGCGAGTTGAGACCCAAAAGTGTTCGTGATGAAAGTTATTATTTCTCTGTTCCAATCCTATCCTAATGTTCCCAAGAAAAAAGTCATTACTTCCCTTGCGCTGTGTAGCTAGCTCGTCTTCCTTTCTTATAGATACTATACAGTCTAAGAGGGTAAAAGGGGAGAAAACCTGTGGGGGTATCTTCTATCAATGTCCTGAGTCCAGCCCAGTGCTCCACACGACCGGAGCATCCATGTTTTCCCCCCTCCCTCTCGCACTCATCCAGCAGTCTTGTACACCTATTCAAACAGTACAGGAAAACCAGGCCAACATAATCTCGCAAGGAATCCCTTCGCTGATAAGACATCCTACTCCCGGGCCACGCGCTCCCCCGCGAGGGTTTCGCTGCGGGCCAACCAACCCATCCAAAAAACGCAAAGTGTGGGAACAAACAGGGGGAAAATCCAGCAGTAAAAAAGCCAAACAAGGGGGTCGCGACAGACAAAACAAACAAGAAAAAAAAAAGAGAGAAAAGCAGACACTGATCCCCAAATCTATATGCAAGTGCCGAAATCGATACTTTTTTCCCCAGCCGTTCCCAGTTTTGTAATCCTTCCCATAACCCCACATGAAAATAGAAAATCCAGATATTCCTCGTGGCGTTCGACTTCCCTTGGTCGCGCGCTCTGTGCTGCCCCTCTTGTGTTCACAGCCCGATTCGGATGTCATGTCGGTCCAACCCCTTGGGGTGTCTTGGTGGGGTCCCGATCTGAGACATGTCGCATCTCGACTGATCTGCATTCCAGCAGTAAACGCCCTTCAGGCGAATGGGGCTGTGATGTCGGGTGAGAGCGCGAGGGAGGGAAGGCGAAATGGCACCGGACGAGGGCCGCCAGGGACGTGTGCTGATAAAAAGATGTGAAAAAGGAAAAGGTCGAGTCCCAAATATTCCCCGTCTATAGTCGAACGCCGTGCACTGAGCTCGTGATGTAGAGCAAAAACAAATCCCAAGCCGATAATAAATAAAAAGTTGTGAACCGATGACTCTCGGAATGTCATCGGGCGCATCCGTTTTTCCCTTGAACCTCCTCTTAAATTCCCCTTGCTGCTGGGAAGCAAGGGATGGCTCCGAGCCAATGTGTGTATGGAAGTCGACAGGAATGCGAATTAAAAAGTCGTATCGGAATGCATTAAGGTACGCCAGTAGCAGTACGGCTCGCGGTTCCAAGCCCTGGAAAAATTAAACGTCGTAACTGAGAATATCGCTCGAGGTCGAACAAGAAACAGGCGGAAATGGAGGGCGGAGCACCCAGAAGTGGGCGCGTTCATGTGGTCGCCCAGCTGGTTGCCAGCGTGTTGTGCGTTGACGTGATCGGTCGCATACGCGCCGGGAAACATCTGACGATGCTTCGCCGGCGATCCGAAGAAGCCATCTTATTGCGGCTTCGGGCGAGGCGGGGGCTTGGGGACACCAGTTGTGTCATATGCTCCCCTGCCCATGTTGCAAGGGCTTGAAGACTCTCTGCAAACCATGATTGCTATTGCGGAAGAGTGTGTGAAGTTGGGGTACTGGAAGAGAAGCGCTGGTTAGTCATGACGTTGTGGGAGAGAGGGAAGAAAGAGTAGGAATCGGGGGTTGGCGGAGGCGTGCGTGGGCAGCTTTATAAGTTGCGAGGAAACCTCGAGATGCGACCCAGGTTGTGATTTCCAAGACACAGAAATGCTGGGTCCAGGCAACCTCGCACCGACAGGTTGAAATGGGCAAGGGACTCTAACTCACAAGATTAGATGTTGTCGTGGTGCGACAGGAGACACAGCCAAGCAGATGGTACGTCGACGCGGATTGGCGGAACGACGAAAGTGACGGAGGCGATGCTGCAGGTGAAGAGTGCGAGAAGACAGCCGAATGGCGGCCAGGATGCGAGCGTCGCCAATATAATTGGAGTGTTTCGGAGGCAGCGGATTCGGCAAAGGATGGTCGAGGAGACGAGAGGGACAAGCAGGGACCGATGCGTTGGGGAAAGGCGACACGAGCGAGAGGATGAGGTTGCAGTTGCAGGTGGGCGGACAGGTGCGTCTCGAGGTCGAAGATGGAGACAGGAGAGAGTGAGAGAGAATGAAGGGAGTCGGTAAGGTGTGCTTGAGGGTTTGCGCAACGTCTCTCAAGAGGCACTGGTGACTCGGGGAATGGTCCTTTAAGGGGAGATCGTCTGGGGCTTCTGGTAGAAGGTTTCTTTGCTGCTGTCAGGCACGCTGCAGTAGAGCGGATCGCTAGCAGAAAAGGGTGGCGCCGGTCGGACGGTCGAACGAGGGTGGAAGCAGGCGAGTGGGTCAGACAACGGGGGGCCCGACTACTTTGGAGGGGGCGTGAGGTGAGTGAGGCGAGGTGAGATGAGGTCGATGGAGCCGAGCGAGATGCTAGTGGTGTTGGCGTCTAGGCGTGTTGAGTGCGTGCGAGTGTGTGTAAGAGGAAATCCCAGACAGAGCAGAGTTGGCAAGCAGCAGAGTCAAACGCAAAGGGAGAGGAGGAGGATGATGAGGTGGATGAGGTGGAATTATCAGTCGAGAGATTCTGGATCGAGAGATGAGGGAGGCAGCATGTCTCTTTTGTACAGGCCGTCCAAAAAGGAAAATAGAGAAGGGGGGCGCGCGCTCCGTCTTGGTCTGGTCTTGGTCTGTGGCCAAATTACTGGGCGGCCAGCCTGCGAATTTCCCCTGGTGTCCTGGGGTGTCCTGGGAGGCGTTGAGCTCGGGGGGTACCCTGGGTGGGTCTGGGGGGCCAGGCCTGGCGCCCTGGCGCCCTGGCCTGGGGGCTTCATTCCCAAGCCCCCGGAGGGAAAAGGAGGGTACCTAGCCTGACCTTGTCCGTGGCTTTTGTTTTTTTAATCCTCAGGGCCCTGGATGTCATCCAGAGAGACCCATGGATCCATGGATAGGTACGGAGTACTCCGTACCATGTCGAGAAGGCGGGTGCGCCTGGGCAGCATGTACAGTGCCGCGGCCATGTGGAGCGGATGGATGCTGCAGCGCTTGCTCGCTCCCATGCTTGACGACGCTTGGTCCCATGCGCGTTCCCATGCGCGTTCCCATGCTCGCCGGCTCTCAGAAGGACCCAGAACGTCCAGAAGGCCCAGAAGTCCCAGCAGTCCCAGAAGGCCCCGGAATTCCCACAAGTCCCAGCTACTCCCAGCTGCCAGGCAAGCAAGCCCGGCTCGGGGATCTTTGGGTGTGAACCGGGGCGCGCTGATCCGCCCTGGAGTCCTGCGGCCCTGCTGCCCTGCTGCCCTGCGGCACCACGCAACCAACTGCACACCCCCCGAGACACCCCCCAGACCCGACGCCACACGCCACGGCCTCGCTCCCTACAGCGCCGACACAGAAAACCGCTGCACTGTCCTGCCAGGTACCGCAGACGACTGAGGGCATAGACTCGCAACAGTGCGTGTGACTCCTGTGTCTCTCCTGTCTGTCGCCTGTCGTCGTCCGTGTCGTCTGTGTCGTCTGTGTCGTCTCTCCTTCTGACTCTGTGTTGCGTCGGGAGGCGGGAAACTCAGCGACAATCATCATCTTATCCACCCCCCCAAATGTCCATCGATAAATGTCCCACGTCCAGGCCCAAGCAACTCAACTCATGACTGAGTAACGACATCACCTCCACGCCTCCATCCCACGCCCCCCCATCCTTCCGTATCTCGACCTTAGCTCACTTACCTAGCTAGGTAGGTCGGTAGAGAGGTCGAGAGGTAGCTGAACAACTACCGTGCGCCAACCCATCTTCTAGACTCTAGACCTCCACAGATACACACGCGCATCCGCCATAGTCTGTTCCTCCGTGCTTCTTTCTGACAACACGGCTCCCACCTCGCCCTCCCCGTCACCACGCACTTCAGATGACGAGAGACCCCCCCCCCTCTCCCCGCCAGGCCCAAATGGCTGGGCTCCCGGGACGCCGCGGTGGATCCGCAACATCGCCAGCCAACCCGCCGCGGTGGGAACTAGGACGTCAGCTACTTTACCTTTGGCGGTACCGTACCTCTCCCACCCCCAAGGTACTCAGGGCCGTGCCGCTGTACTGTACTGGGCGTCTCCCTGAGGTACCTCGTCTGCCCCTGTTCGCCTTCTGTCCTGGGGTCCGTCCATCCTCTCGGTGCTCGTTTCCGCTGGATCCTCCCAGCAAGGAAATGGACCCCTGGACCATCCCACCGGCCCATTCACCCACCGATCCCGTTTCGTCGTCTTGGGAGCTGGGCCTGTGGTTGCCCATTGCCATCTGTCACTTTTGCCTCCGTTGCTTTGTCCGTTTTTGTCTCGTCGTCCTGTTCCTGGCCCCGTTTGTCACGGGCATAGTGGCCATCGTCACTATAGTCGTCACCCGTTACCCATTGCCTCAGTCGCAGGTCCATCCGCTTGGCTGATCACTCCTTCATATCCGTCGTATGCCTTTAGAGGCACGCACGCACCAATCTGTTCCATATGCATCCACAGCGCTTCGTACTCCATACCCAGTGCCCTCCATTGCCCCGAAGAGATGCGCGCTCAGGCATGCAACTTTTCTTTTTACTGCGATCCCTCCGTCATGCAGCTCCGAAAGTCGATCACTTTTGGGGGTCTCGGCTGGCAAGAAGGAAGAAAAAAGATCTCCACCCCATTCGTGTCTCACTTGATCGCAATTGCTCGAGGGAACTTGTTGAGGTGCGTGCGGCCGGTGTGCCCGGTTAGCAAAAGTGACAGGTAGATGGTCCGTCGGCCGCAGTCAGACGCCAACGATGAGTGCGAATGACTGCCCGTGCATTCTCCTTGCGGTTGGCCTCCCAATTCCATTTCCCTTCAGACTCCACAGTATCGTAATAGCTGGCCGCGGCGGAGCTAGAGAGCCAAGACCTCCTCCGTCTCTTTGGCCCCCGTTGCGCCGGAAAGCTGCCCGCCACTGCTAAGCTAGCAATGCCGTGATGCCCATTGACGCCCCCCTTGCGCATTCATCAGTTGCGTTCCTTTCTTTTTCCTGTTTCCTCCTCCCTCTCACCACAATCCTCCCTGCCAGTTTTTGTGATGAAAAGATAGTGCGAAGAGGAGGATGGAAAACTCTTCGCCATGCCATGTCCACCAGCCCGGCTTCCAAATTTTCGCTGTTCCGTGCGCGCCTGAGCGCCGACATTGCGTCGACCATGTCATCCCTCATCTCTTCCCTTGGCCAACGCCGACCCACGATGCAAGCGCCGGCACGGGTCTCTTCCCCGGGACTCGACGGCGAACAGGATCCCGCCGTCCGCGTTCCCGGCCATCATTCGTCTGCTGCAACCGCCGTGCACACCGGGTACCACTAATCACCTCCTGTCGTGCCCGTGAGCACGCCCGTGAGCACGGCTTACAGGCTATTCCTGGCCTGCGCAACGTCGCGTTTGGTCCACGTTTTACCCCATTCTTCGGGGCATAGTTGTCCTTCCTGTGAACTCGCAACTCTTACTTGCCCTAGGTCGGGCCCTCCGATTCAGGTTGTCAAACCAAGCCACAGCCTCAGATTGTTTATTATTAGATCATGACTCGCCATCATGTCTGCCATATTGTCATACTCCGTACTTATAGCGACTCCTCCAAGTTGCTGGTGATACAAGTCATCGGGTTGGGCTGTTGCCAACACGTAGTCGTAGTCGAAAGCGGTCGTTCTGGCTTGGCTCCCTTCGCTCGGTAGTTCCCTTCTTGGACAACTGGAACAGAGAGTCTCTCTAGAACCAGTGACGTGCTTCCTCGTCCAGTCAGCGGGCAAACCCACAGACGACCGATTAGGGAACCCCACGCCTTCAACGCAGCCCTTACGACATGCCTTGGCAGTAACTTGTACGCAACCTCCCAAGTTCCCGATATGGCACCGAATAAGAGCATGAAAGCCCACGAATCGGTCCCCAGGCTAGCCCGGCCTAATGGGGCAGTTAAGAATGGCAGTTGCAGTTTTAGCTCGTGTCAAGCAACGAATTCCTGTTTGTCATGGCATAACCTGGCATTTCATCGGCCCTATCATTCGGTCGCATGCCGACTGCTGACCGCGCGTCCCCGCTTGTGATACCGATTCCCAAGAATCCGGAATGTTTGGGGTCGTTAGGTGGCTGCCTGCTGGCATCTCGAGTGAACCTGCGGCACATGTAGCAATGCGGCCAAGACCAGTGCCATGACGCCATCTCAGCACATGTGATGTTTGCCCATGTCCTCTGACGAGGCAATGGCCGTACAACCATGCTGTCGTTCCATTTCCTCCAACGATTTGGAAGTGATGAATCAATCTCGCTCTGTCGCGCCTGGGCGTGAGACTGAGCATCGATTTCGAAGGGCAATTGCCCATTTCGATGTGTGACTGTTTCACATTCAGCTGCCTCTATCCAGCCAGGTACATAGTACGTCGCTGGTGGCATCCAGGGATCCCTATCCAACCGGGCCAGACGACAACCCGAACCTTGCAGCGGGCCCGTTGCCGGCCTCGCCTAATGACAGTTTTATCCCATGGTTTGTCAAGCGCGTGCAATCAGCCAACGCACCATCACACCCTTCTCACCGGCTGCATCACAGAAACTTGTCAAAGGATCACCCTAGCCTTGTCAATTTTCAGTGATGAGTTTTAGCAGTTCCTGCTGAGTGAGATCAGGGAAACAGCCTCCGCCTCGAAACCCCGGCCCTATGTGCGACCTGCTCGGGCTGTGAGGGCTTGGCGAATCAGTCAATAATCTCGAGACGGCTCGGTGACCAGGTCTTTTTGTCCAGGTGATCCGTTTGCGACGCTGATCCGACTTTCGCTTGGCCCTTGAGTCCCTGCGTTTCGGTCTGTCATGGACCTTTGTTCGGTGAGAAGCGTGGTGGGTCGATGGGGCTGCAGAAACCTTCCAGAAGACACTCAACCTGGGTCCCTAGACGCGAAGATACTTTGTACTGTGTTGGCTCGGTATCGGACCCATACGCACACTGTACTCGTGCACTCATCCGATACAGGGATCCGTCCCAAGGCGTACTCCCCTAGCCCATGAGCGTCAGTTACATGGCCCGTCGGGTGTCTTCTTCGTCTGTGTTTCGTACCCAGGCACACTAATTTGTGGCAGCCTTGATCCCGTGGAGCACATTTGTCGATGAGAGGAGCCACGAGCAACTCCCGTTCCTCCACTCTTTCAGGGGCCCCGGCGGAGGTACCACCTTAGCGCGCGCTCCCACATGTTGTGACGGCTTGCGTGGTGCCTAATCAAAACTCGTACCGGCGGCGTTCCTGCATTAGCCAATTTCCATGGCCAAATCAGTCCTTGAAACAGGGGTGGATTTGGTGACAGACTGACACGGCAGTCTATTCACTGTCATTTTAAAGACATCTAGTGGTGAATCGCCTTCTTTCAATCATTCATCCAACGTCGGGCCATTGAAACAGTTGACGCCCATGGTCTCAATTGTCAGATCACATCGCGTCTCCGCCCCATCATGTGACTTCTTCAACGCCTTGCCACGATCAGGAAGCCTCCACTCGCCATGTGTCACCGCGTGGTCGGGCCCATTCTCGGCTACCATTGATGTGTGATCCTGCCAATGCAAGGATACTCGAACTGTGGCAGGTCATCGTCCATCCCTCCCAACATGGTCATTGACACGGACCTTTGAGGCTTCCCAGCCTTCACAGCAAGGATCACAACCTTTTGGTTGGGACGCTGGGAGTGAGATCCAGAAGCCCATGGCTTGGTTAACCCTTGCTCCGGAGCGTGCCCCGGCGAGTCGTTTCGCGGAGGCTTCCCTAGGGTGCCACTGGCCTGAAGGATGGATTCAGTTGGCTCGGGCCAATCTGGCGTCACCAGGTGCTGTGACTACCAATTGGCCCTGCCAAACGTCTCCACGAGCAAGTGAAGCTTCGTTGACAATGCCTATCTTTAGGATCAGTCTTCATTCATGGGCATATGGGGATTATGCTAACCCCGGTAGCAAGCTCTGACGCAGTGTTGGAAGCCGAGAAGAAGCATTTTCCACACTTCTGTGACAGCAATTCGTATCAGTCAGGAAGCCCCCAGCCTGATGAGATGAGGACCCTTCTTGGCATCCCAACTAGTGGGCGTCGCCAAATCCACCTATCGGGTTCGTGGCGCAGATGCAGCACAGCCTAGACCCAATCGAAAGGTTCACCGGGGGCTGTCCTCCTGTCGCCATGTTCCAGAAGCCTCAGCGAAGGCTAATTACTCCAGATCGCAATTGAAGGTCCAAGCAGTCGCGTCTTGAAGCTTGACCCATTGAACACGTCGGCAATTCAGATCTCGAGATCAAGCACTTCGCGATTACATTTCTCCGTACGCCTTCCCAGCGGACATCAGCATCGAGAAATGTCAACAATCATGCGTAGCCGCCACCGCCTCGTCAATCTTCATTCCGCTCTGTCCAGCACCCCAGAGAATCGCCGAGCTGTCAGCTCCAAGGTTGCCGTTTGAGCGGGCTCAGGACCAGGATGGTTAGGGTGGTTGGGTCGGGCCTCGTGGCACCGGGGAACTGCTTCCGCATTGCAGGGCATCCGTGTTCGAATCGCTGGGTAATTTTATAATTTTTTCGTGCTAATATCCCCACGGTTCCTGGGCCGCCATGTGGGGTCGGAACTTGCCTCCTAATTTAAGTAAGTGGTCTTCTGGAAGGACGATCTGCAGTGCCAGCTGTTCACTCCAGGAACCCACTCATCATTCGAGCCGGGTTGAGCTCCCGGGCGATGGGTCGAGTCAGGACGATGGGGCTACGGGCTCAATCGCTGGCCGCGCCGTCCTCCCGGAATGATCGATATCAAGATGATCTCGACGCCCGTCGAAACCAATAGTATCACGGGTGCTTTCGTCTGTGCATCATCTGCTTATGGTTAGCCACGCGTTGTAGCGTTGCTTCCAGCTGATGATATCAGTGTGAGGTTGGGAAGGGACTGACTCGTTCGGGGACACCCTTTGCGGCCAGCGCAGAGGTGGCAATTTTGTCGTCCGGGGAAGCAGTGTGACACGGCGTCTCCCGTCCATCTCCCGTCCAACCACCCAACCATCCTGCAGCTGTTGCGTCCCCGCAAATCGAGTCGAATGTGGTCATGGATCCGGGAGCGCTGCCCCGTGTAAGTGCGACTCGCTGCGTCCGTTTTGGAGCCCTGTACCGAAGATGCGACGCCGGCGAGTAAATGTGGAGCTGGAGCGCGAGGCGACACGGCTGGGGACGAGGCAAGAAATGGCGAAATTGGAGGTTGTGCGTGTCTCGAGAATGTCGTGTCATGTGTCCTCGTCGGTGAGTGGTGTCGAGGCAGGAGCCCTGGTAGGCAGGAGCTCCGCTGTGCGGCTCGACGTATTCGGCATCAGAACCTCGTTGGTGCAGGGTAGTGACACATGATGATGTTGTATTCGGCTCGCTGAGCCCTGTTGCGAACAGTGATGGGAATGCTCTGTGCTCGAAAATCTCCGACTGTAGAGGTCGAGTCTACCATGTTGCTTGGACGGACAATCATTCCCGGCGGACGACAGTGACCAACCGTGCCGCAGTTGAATCTTCGATGTGATCATGGTTGTGGTTGAGCTGAAACGACAACGAAGAACCCAGTTCCACCACGCAATTTGACAGCACGTGTACACACGGCAAATGGCGATATCGGGAGTCACGTACGAGTAGCATTATAACGTGACTCCAAACTCTATCCCTGTGAAGTAATCTCTCGCATATTGACTGTGTGATTCAAATTCTATATACGTTGGAGATTCGAGTTGCGAGTGGAGGTATAGGTTAGGCTCCCCAGACTGTCGACTGAGTGAGCTGACCAACTACGTGAAAAAGGAGACGAAGGTTAAATAGACAAAACAAAACAAGCAGACCCGTTTAAATGTGAATCTGTAATACATACATGTTTGAGGGTTGTTGGGATTCATTGAGATACTGTTGTGGATGATAATGTGCACACCTACCATAACAGAAGTATCACATCTTGTGGCACACTCGAAAATAGGCAGATGAGAGAGAAACGATGGTGACCTATAGTCCGACATGATCGCATTGATCAAAATGGCCTGATTATCTTGAGCAAGGGGATATCATTGAATGAGTTACAATTGAACCCCCCCCTAGGATTGTCAAATGTGGCGAAGAGGACAAAGAACACAGCGTTTACAGTGGCAAGCGTGTAGCTCAAGACAAGCGTGCTTTTATAATATTAGCAAGATAGTCATACCTGTAGACAATGGTGTTAAATGGGTTTCCGGGCCTATGGGTAACGCAATTCAGTGTTCTCAGATGTGTATTAATCTGCATCCTGTTAGTCAGAAGCATGAAGTGCAGTTGGAAACGCGGATAGAGCACCCACTCACCACATGGACCCAGGAGGGCTTTGTATTTCCCCGAATTACTGATATAGCGTTATATAATATTCCCCATTAACTTTTGGTACAGTGAATATGCGGGTTCTTCAACAGCGAACTAAAATCATGACGTATCTTGGGCTTGAAGTTGCACCAAAGATGCCGGGAAGAGGGAAGTTGAACTTTATATTTTAAGAAAATTCATATCCTTGGACTATATACATGCAGCGTAAATCATCCCTGTACTGTATTTGTATTTAAATATTGTATCTAGTTTGGTTAATGATGTGGACCAAAATGGAGAATACATTTCTCACGGATTCGGATATATGAGACCAAACATGTCGATTAAGGTGTTCGTCTGGCCCAGAGCAATGACGCGATCAAGGATTATAAAATGTATTTCTCTCGTAAAGGAAGGTGGTTGGGTTGATAATGGTATGGCCGAGAATATCGTCGTGCACGCAACTGTCGACAACTGTCAATCTTTACGGTCGGTCTGTCCTCGACAGTGTAAACAAACGTTAGTCGGGGGAAGAGCATGCATATATGGTTTCAATCGAGATTAGACGGCCGACTGGTTTTCCAAACTCGAAAGAGCAGTTACTATTTGATTCAAGTTTATCTTTAGATTGAACCTCAGTCCAAATACATCGCCGCTTTGGGGGAGCTGGGGTTCCATATGGCAGAATATTGTCAACCCAACCGAGCTCCCCCTAATTGGCCCCACTGCTGTGCCACATGTTCAGCCTCATCCCCACCCCGCCATCGCTGTCGCTGACGCAGTTGCATCGACAGACCGAACGTCAACCAAGCTCCAGCCTAACTCACCGAGCTATCAGAACACGCACCACCGTACGAAAGAACCAACCACATCCTGTCGAGCAAGGCAAACCGATTGCACAATGTCCATCATCCAGCAGCACACCAGCGCCACGCTGAGCGATGCCTGGCGCACGATCAACATCGATGCCTTGACCGAAGACTCCAGCCTCAACTTCGACACCTCGACTCTTCACCCCCCCCAGCCCGAGATCAGCGAGGCCGAGGTGCGACAGCTCGCTGGCCAGGTCAGGCAGCTTCTGCGAGGAGGCGATCCCGAGGGTGCCCTGCGAGGGTGCTTGGAGACCCCTGTCTACAACGGCGAGGATGCTGCAAAGGTGCGTACGGTCAGGGCGTGGCTATGGATTGGAATGCCCAGCTGTGGGAATTGACCAAAGCTGACATTTGTGGCTACGAATAGGATGCGCACATGCAGACCATTATCGAGGTCCTTCAATCCATCAAGGCGAGCGACATGAGCCCGTTGCTCAAGAGCATCTACGGAACCGAGGGTGGCAGCGAGTGCCTAGACGTGTTGATGAAGTACATGTATGTTGTGATATCTGATGTATCTGGGTGATATCTAACAGGTTTGGAATAGTTACAAGGGCATGGCCGCCGTCCACCCCGGAAATGCTTCGCGATCGCCAACCAAGGACGCTTCGCAGGGGTTCAGCCAAGTTGGAGGACGACCTGGCGCAAACGAGCCCGCCACGGCGGCGATGAGCGTGCTCCTGAGCTGGCACGAAAAGGTTGTCGAGGTTGCTGGACTAGGCTGCATTGGACGCACCATGACGGATTGCCGTCGAGTGTAAATGTTGGGTCGGAGTTGCTTGATATTCTGCCAAAGCAAGGCTACATAGACTTGACGAACCTTTTACGATGATCAAACATAAAGGGTTCATCGCATTCATGCGGGAAATTCATGGTTGTTTCGTTTTTACATTTGTGATACAACATTGTACATCCGGAGATTCCGAGCAGTTATTTTTGCTCCAAGATATCCTTCAAGTTGACCTCACCACTGCCCCTAGGGAGCGGCGTCGGCTGGTCCTTGCCCTCATGCCATCCGATCATGTAAATGATTCTGAAGGTTGCAGGGATAGATCCATCGGGGTTACCGTGAAGTTCTCGATAAATAGCGTCGCCAGCAAGGAGCACATCCCTTCTGATGGCGCCCATTTCTCTACCCAGAATAGCATTCCCCTCTCCCATTGCTTGAAGATCCTGCATCAGAGCAAACATGTCGGGGTAATCAACAATGATATCATCAACGTCCACTGTGAGCATTTTGAAGCCGGCTTTCTGAAGCAGGCCACCGACGTCTCTTACGTCCGCCAAAGGAGAGACCCGCGGAGACATGCCGCCGCGTCTCTCCTGCTCTGCCAGCTGAAGCGACGTCCGCAGCTCGAACAATGTATCCCCTCCAAGCATAGCGCCGATAAAGGGACTATCCGGTTTGAGGATATTGTTGATCTGGGTCAGAATGCCTGGTAGATCGTTGATCCAGTGTAAACTTAGAGAGCTCATGACCAGGTCAAAAGAGCCAGACTCGTAGGGGATTGACTCTTCGTCGTCCAAGACTTGTCGAGTAATGTTGAGTTTCTTGTTGAAATCCTCATCGATATCTCGGTATAGTAGGGACTGAGACGAATCTGCAGCGACCAATTCGGTGATGCGAGTTGACAGCGGCGGGGAGACGGGCATTGCTGGGTCGGGATCAGGGTTCTCGCTGGCTAGAGCTCGCGCAATGTTGCACGAATTAGCGCCAAGGTCGAGGGCTCGAGGGAAGTGACGGTTGATATCCTGGGATTCAAGTTAGAGGTGTGAGGCGAAGGGAAGCGGCGGATCGGGGACGATGCTGACCAGCAGTCGCTCGGAGAGTCGCATAGCAACCTCGTCCTTCAGATAGTCGGCCTGGCGACTCTCCTCGGGATTTGCCGCAATGCGTTCCTTCTGGAGCCATTTGGTCCGTCGATTGAAGACCTGGAAGCGGGGAGCTCCCGGAGCCTGGACGGCATAGAAGCGGCGGCTAGCGAGGGGAGCCCGGAGGGGAGCCCGGAGGGGGACAGGCCGTGGCAAAGCACACAAGCTAGGGCGCATTGTGGAAAAGGACCGCGCGCATGCCTCCATGGCACACCTGGCCCGCAGAGAAGGTCTGCAGACAGCGGCGTGGAAGTGATGAGTGGCGGGGACGGCAGAAGAGGAAAAATCGCTGGCGGGATGCATGCGAAGTCATGATGAGAGCTCTTCAGTGGGAGTGGGATGCACACGTGGCGCACGGGCCACGTAGCGGCCACCGCCTCATCTGGTCAAGCCAAGCTGCTTCTGGCCGCACGAGGCAGGAGGCTTGCAAGGCCGAGTCGCTTCGCTGGAGATGACGGCCCCCCAACACAACGCCAACCCAGCGACAGGGCACACCTCCGTCTCCGCCTCCTCCACGTCCGCCCGCGACTTGCACCTTACAACCCGTCGGCTGCACCCACCAGCAACGACTCTTGCGCCGCGCTCGCCATCTTGCCGCTATATTGGCATCTTCTCCCAACGGCTGCACCCCCAGACGCCGACGCTCCCGCTCCTCGTCAG
>JAANBB010000673.1:0-16289 GCA_014621425.1 Cylindrodendrum hubeiense | reverse complement strand
AAATAATTACAGCTCAACCTTTACTATTGCCTGGCTTTGCTGGGGCCAGGCAGAGAACAACTTCATCTCACAAGCCGGATCAATGAAAGCAACCGGAATCCCAAATGCCGTGCTCTACTTCTTGAACCCCATAGTGCTTGTCATCTTTATTCCCTGCTTCGAGAAAGTAGTATATCCATTCTTGTGAGCGAGAGGCGCCAAGTTGACACCTGTCACGCGTATTGTCATCGGCTACGTAATCCTACCGTCTCCATGATCTACATAGCAGGTCTACAAGCCATCATCTACAGCCGTGGACCCTGTTACAGTCATTCACGAGTATGTCCCGCTTTGCAGAACGGGGCTCTGTCCAATGATATCTCGGTGTTTACACAGACCCCAGTTTACATACTGAAATCCATCGCTGAGATTTTCTACCAGATTTCTACTACTGAGTATGTGTACAGTAAGGCCCCAGACAGTATTAGGCCGTAAAATACCTAGGGGTATCTATAGGTAGGTATCTAAATTAGTATCTATAGATAAAGATAGATAATATAAGAGGCAATTACTAGACGGGCATGACTTTTTGCTATACGGGCATGATCTTACACGGGCATGACTTTTCCACTACTCTTATTAGCTTAAAAATAATTGTTAGTATATGGGAATTCTACCACATTTCCTCTTTATATCCCTTAATATTTAACCTATTATGATCAATACCTCGCCACTAACAAACTAATATCAAACTAGATCTTAGATCCTAAAGATAAAGCTGAGGCCCAAGTCCTAGTAATTAATTGATCCCTTAGAAGTGCTATTATATAGAGTATAATATTAACCCACTAAGTCTATTATACTAATTGAGTTTATTATGCTCTTTAAGTTATTATATTAAGTATAATATTAATATTATAATAATATTATTAGGTTATCTTAATAATATTATAATAGTATTATCAGGTTATCTTAGTAATATTATAATAGTACTATTAAATTATATTAATTTAAGATAANCTAATAATANTATTATAATATAANTAANATAANCTAATANTATTATTATAATATAATATAATTNTAATTANTTATANTTAAGCTAAGAATTNAAATACAAAGAAATTAAAATTAATAACTATCTTAATATAATAATAGCAGAATATTATAATCACGGACTTAATATAGGTATAATAGCTATTAGTTAAGCTAGCTTCACCACCTTTAATTATATGTATATGTGGAGATCCTTTTTTTTGAGCTAATAAGGATTATAGAAAAAGTCATGCCCGCGTAAGATCATACCCACGTAGCAAAAAGTTATGCCCCTCTAGTAATTACCTTATTAATTATTTTATATTATATTAATATATTTTAATTTTATATTAAATCTTAACTATTATTTATTAAATGGTATAATAAATAGTTATTAAGCTTTTAAAAGAGTACTAAATTATTTTAAACATCTACCTACGAGTGATTGTGTCTCTGAATAAAATTATATAAATCTTTAACTGAATCTGTTATCACAAACTATTCATAGCAGGAATGTGTGTCTCGAGGCTTTCGCCTGCCCGCTTTAATAACAGTCTGTGTTAACCACCAAAGCTCGATAGCATGAGCAGTGAAGCTGACCAGCTGTAAATCAGCACGGACATGTCTGCTGACTGTGGCATCCCATTGAATCCTCCATCGATTTATCGCCCCGATAATTAATCCGTCTGTTGCTTGAGTAAGTGGAGCGGATCTCGCAGCCAAAGCTACAGACAGTAACGCTTCACATTAAAGTTAGCTCAGTCTGCTGTTAAGACATCATGGAAATGTGTTGCACTTACCGACAATGCACGAGAGCAACTGGGGCGGCGTATAGATAAAATCCGAATGCAGTTCATATTCTGTGTCAGCATCTGCTAGAAACGACCTGGCAAGTTCATACAGGTTTCGTGGCTGAGAGGGTAGAGACTTCGGGTTTGATGCGCGGTGCCTAAATTCTGAAGCCGTTCCTGCCTCAAAAAGTTCCTCTGGGCATGGAAGATCCCCTGTCATCTCGGAGAGGGCAATATCCGGAGGTTTGTTGAAGAAGAGAGCGAAAAATGTATCAGTGAGGTATACCCAAGCCGCCAATCTTCCGGGATTTAGTCTGGCACTAATCAACGATTTATTTATTGGAAACACTTACCTCACTCGCATTTCATCAATTACAAAATCGTTCCAGTCAATGACAGCAAGGCGGTCAAGTGGGAATAGACGCTTGGCTTCGAGCAGACCCGCGATACGCATCGCAGCGACCAGCGAAGGATGCCGCACCAATCTAATACGTCTCCTAGTTTTGACGTCACTGCTACCATTTTGGACAATCTCAATCGTGTAGGCCGCCTGAAGAAGTTCGATTTCTTGAGCCGGGCTGCGTCTAGAGTCGCGACACTCACACAGCCGCCTGAAGATGGGGTGGCTAAAAATGAACTCTTCTGCAATGTCAAAAAAAATCACGAGCCAAAAGAGAAGCGTCTTGTGACGGGCAGCAAAGTGATCCAAATAGAAAAATGGACATCAACAGTGGTAGGGGCGCCGTTCCAATGTCAAAAGTGGCTCGATGAAGGATGGGGTTGTACCAGTGGAATCTTTGAAGATATGACCCCACGAACTGCGCCAAATTTGTCTCAGTAAACAGAGTCTTGGCGGCTGTCGTGTCAAACTTGACTCCAGATTCGGAGAAGTCATTTTTTAAAGCTTCGTAAGTCATTGATAGCTGTGTAAGCATCTCGCTTGCTCTCTGGGCCAGCACAGGTCGCCTTGTCGGCGAAGGAGTTTGGTAGACGGGGTTTTGGATGCTACTAGCATCGCCATACGGAACGCCAAAGAGGGTTGGAAAGTAATCTCCTTGGTCCCAGAGAAGTCCCTCTACCCCAAAAAGGCCACCGTCGAAAAAGGGTTGGAGGATGGTGTTGACAGCATCATCTTGTGCGTCAAACTGGTCGTGATCGTCTGCAACGACGGCTGCAGACGTTCCGTAAGGTGAAGGATTTGTAAACTCAAGAAGAAACTTGATGGGAATCCTTGAAATATCCCGGTTGGATTCGGCAGTAGTTGTTTGCTTGGTGCTCTGCTGGTCACGACCATGAAATTTATCTGGCTCGGGTGTCAGTAGTGGCGGAGAGGCCGATGAAGACGAGGCAGAAGGCGGGCTAGCTGAAAGTCGATAAAAAGTACACCCTAGTTTCTCCGAGGCACAGCGTGAGCATGGGACAAGAGCGTCGCACGATACCTTGCGCTGAGAGCATCTGTCGCACGATCTCCGCTGCTTGCCGCCTCTCGACCGTGGAAACTGAACCATGGTTTGGCCGCCCCTCGCGCATGTTGCCGCATGCCGGCGAGCCACATCTCTATGACGTCATTTTTGAGCAAATCAATACTTGGGAATCTGTGGCTGGTTACCTACCTCCTCGAGAAGCAGCGGTTGCATATGGCGCACACCAGGGAGGCTGGGTTGGTATCTGAAAGTGGACAACTTAGGGGACTTGGGAACGAAACCAAATGGTGGGGCGGGGCGGGGCGGGGCGGGGCGGGCATACGTGTAACCTCGTGCCGACGCAGGTGACTGTTGGACGAGTAGCCTTTGCCACAAAAGGCGCAAATGAACTTGGAGCAATTGGCGAGGGTATTGGAAGCAGGGCCCATGGTTGGTATCATGGTGTGCTATGAGGGAAGACAGAATGACGGTTTGCGAAGATTTTCCTCAAGACATGGCAGCTGAATCGCGGTCTAAGTGGATGCACTAAGACAGCGGGGCGCAAGTCACAGCCGGCCACCTAATCTATCCGAACAGCACTCCACCCGGTTCTGCACTGACTCGTCGTCCGAGAGCCGAATTTTGCGGTGGGGCCGTGTAGTGTGTGTATTGGATACGTGATAACGCTAGCGCCTAGGGGTGGTGGCCTTACTTTCGGGATTGAACCCACGTCTCGGCGGAAGCCCACTCAGCTCCACATTCGACCTCCAATCCCCGTTGTCCACACAACACCAACATCAGCAACAAAAAGTACGTCTGCCACTGTCGAGACTCGATTTCGTCCAACTAGTCGGTCAACCATTTCACATTCAAGCTACTTCAAAATACATCCTCACTTCTTCCTTTGAAGTCATCGATCAAGCAAAATGACCTCTCAAACCACCGGAGGTTGCTCTTGCGGCAGCCTAAGATACTCCTTCAATGGCGAACCAATCACAGTTGTACGTATCATTTTTGATCACCTCCTATTCTCCCAGAAATCTCTGCGAGACTCTGAAACGAGGCAGAACTTCTCACTGGATGACAAAAATTCCTCTCCATCACCGTGCTTTGTGTTGCTAACATCACTCCTTATCCGCAATTGTAGGCCACTTGCCATTGCGAATCGTGTCGCCGATCGACTAGTTCATCATTCTCGACAAACATTCTGGTGCCCAAGCAAGCCTTTCACCTCCAGAAGGGCAATCCCAAGACGTTTACTCGCCAGGGGGACTCTGGCCTGGACAGCACTGACAACTTCTGCCAGGAGTGTGGTAGCCTTATCTACGTTCTAGGCAAAGCTGCGCCACTTCTGGTATTCATAAAGGCTGGCTCCTTGGACGACCTCAGTCTCAACGACACTAAATACAAGCCTGCTGTTGAGATTTACTGCAAGTACAAGTATAAATGGTTGCCTGCGTTCGAGAGCACGAAGACCTTCGAAGGCACTATCCCGGTGTAGAACATGGCGGTGGCACCCTACGGCTATGACTTGGTCTCAGCTGAGCACTCCACGCAGATGAGACTTTTAAAGTTCTATGATGCATATGAGCTCTTTCTTGGAACTCTTACACTAGATAGTATTATGTGTTGCAATAGCGGATTATTATATATTTCAAGAAGAAAGATAAAATTGTATATAAGTGTTCGTTTTCAAATGAAAAGCAGTCCTGTATATTTCTCATTTAATAATAGGGCTGTCTCTTTAACAGTTCCTGTGAAAGGGGTTGGTCCCAAAGGGACTAAAGCGGTAGCTAGCGCTACGACCTTCCTGCTCTATCGCAGTTCCCTAGTGAGGCAAAAGGGAAAGTAATGACTTAACTGGAGGTTAAGTCATCTAGCTACACCTATAGCTTGGACCGGCCACAGTCCGGATCCGTGACCCAGGCTCAGCCTGTGACAATTATCGTTTCACTTTTGTTAGATTCGCGACCGCAATCGTTATTCACCATGCCAATATCTTTGTCAACAGCGTCAAATCTAAGGTCGGTGAATACTACTCTGAAGCCGTTTCGTACCTTTCTACCAAAGGCGCCGATATCGCTTCCGAGGCTGGTAGTATTTACTCTGATGCTGTATCCCGCATTGAGACCCCCATTGGCGGTGCTAATACCACAGTCTCAACCAAGTTTGAAGTTGTTTCTTCTGTTGTCCACATTACTACTAACTCTATATCCACCTCCATTACCTCCACCATTACCCCTACCTTGACTGCTACTGCTGCTTTTGGTTTCTTTTTAGTCTGAGTAATCGGCGTGGACACTTTTGGGCCCCAATGGAGGACGACTTTGGCTGGTTCACTCATGGTATATTTTTATCTTTCAAACGTTTTCGTAGTCGATGAATTGTTTTACAGCTGTCATACAAGCATGAAAAAGAAGCTTGCGAGGAATTGGTGAAGGGGACACACGAGTGAGGAATTAAGAAGATGTCATATCGAATCGGTGTATAGACTCAGGTATAGCTTGGTAAATAGAAATGAATTGTTCTGAAGGAAAGCGGCCGGGTCATCCATCTTCTCGGCGGTTGACAAATATCAAAGTCAAGCCAAGATATAGGCTTGATATTTGGAGAGGGGAATGCATATAAGAGTCTTTGTACTGTAAAATAGTCCAGCCGTGCTAACCCCTACAAGCGTTTAAGTACATGCATCTGAAACTTGGTGTTTTCTAGGCTAGCAGGAAACATCAGACCCTTAGCTAGCTTAAATAAGCTGTTGTTCTCTTCAATCAGTTTCTCCCATGCAATTTCATTCTCTTCTTCATCTATTCCAACTTTTTGCGTTTCCCTAAACAGCAGAGCCTGGTACATTAGCGAGTGCATAGGATATCTTTTCTCCTCTTTATCCCGGTTATTATGAACTCTGCTCTCTACATAAGCATCTGGAGTATCAACGACAAGCAAAAGACTCCCTTTAGGTGCCGCCACTGTCAGCTTTAATAAAAAAGCTGACGTTCTGGAGATAGAGGTCAGGTAGAGATCACTCAAGGTAAAGAATAGAGTGAGTAGGGTCGGATCAGGTCCGATTATTAAGCGCAAGTCTTCAACCCCGCATTCGAGAATCTCAAGTTGAGTAAACTTCCAGTTCAAAGCTTGAGGAGATAAGAGAGAAGTATTTGAAGCCCGTGCCTTGCTACTGGCATATTGGGAAAGAGGAGGAGGCGTTGTAAGAGAATGGTGTAATTTTGAGACAACGTTGGACCAGTTTGCGGCGTCCACCAGGCAAATATTAAGCAGAGTGTTTTCAGGAGCAGACTGGGGGTCAAGGGTTTTGGAAATCTTCCCTGCTTCGTTTTGCGGTGATTGGCCTGCTCCGCTCGAATGAAGGTACTTCAGCACCCCTGCCAAGGACATAAATCCTGCCGCACCTCGGCCAAAGCTTGTGACATTTGCTGGAGTCTGTTTGATGTCCCCACTGAACTTATTGACCCATTCATTGTCTTTCAATTCTCTGCAGATCCAAGCTAGGATGTTTGAACATGCCAATGCCTTGCTCGGGCTCCATCTGATTGTGTATCTCTCCAAGCGCTGCTCCGTCTCAAATGCCCGCGCAAAGTCCCTCTGAACAATGGCATCCTTGATCTCCCTTAGTGCTGGTTTGATCGCATCAAAGTTTTCGGAGTCCGGTAGCGTGTCTCGAAAGACATCAAGGATGAGTTGTTGAAGATTTTCCGGGATGATCTGTTCCTTGACCACTAAGGTAGCTACTTCAGCCAGGGGAGTAGGCGGCTGCCGAGCGACTTTCTTAATATAACCAGGCCCTTTCCATCCTGGTTGACGGCTGGGTGGTGCAATAGGAGCTTTGGATGTGCTGCTAACTGAGAGCGGACCATGCTTCCGTTGCGACTGCGCTTTGCGCTCAAATTTCTTCATTGTGGGATTTATTAGAAACGAGTGCCCTTGATTGCTAGGACCCTTGACTTAATTTTGTCCTCAGAAGATATCAGAAAATTATACTCATTCTAACCCAAATAAGGTACTTAAGCGAAGGATCGATCTAGCTCACTGGCAATAACTATTTTTCCGAGCTCCGCTTTAGTTAAGTAGCTCTGAATAGTTAAGTTACCAAGTTAAAACACAACATCGCAGAGTGCATACAAGGCTGTGTTTTATTTCAGCCTGTTGGGGGTTTTTAATCTATTTTATATAAGTATTACTATCCGCACAACTCCATATTGTTATCCGGAGAACCTTCCTGTCACGTGTCCACATTTTTTTCCGACCATGCCTGCAGGGCGTCGGTCTGGGTGGCGAAGGCAGCAGAGCCGGTGTCGGTGCCAAAAGCGGACGCCGACGCTGATGCTGACGTAGAAGCCGTTGAGCTGTCAGAGCTGTTACTCGAGTTGGAGTCGATGAGGGCCGACAGGGCGCTGTCGCTGACGAAAGAGCCCTTGACAGAGGAAGCGTTCTTGCACCCAGAGGGGGTGTTAGCCGAGCCCTTAACGAACGAGGCTATGATGCACTGTGGGACAAGAGTTAATCAGAGCTTATAATAAGTATTACGCAGAGGTAGTGTGTACAGGGCCAGGGTTTGCACATGGAGCTGCCTTCGGGTGGTTTGGCCGGTGTGGGCGGGCGCGGGCCTGCTAAATCAGCTCAAATTGACAGCGCACTCCACATAGCGATGCACTCTTAGCTTCGTGGGTTCATGATATATGAGATGCCAATACAGATAATAGTCTCTTTTTATTTTATTTTATCCCTCTAGGGTCTTTATTATTCAGTATGCAAATGAAAATCAGTGAGAAACCAGAGTGAAATAGATATGTGAGGTGGTCTGTGTGCCTTGGTAATAAGGTAGATTAGTTAGTGGATGAGGTAGTTATAAGATTAGCTTAGCTAGTATAGCTAATAGAAAGAGAAATAAAATAGTTACCTATTAGGGCTAGCTAATCAGGTATATTATAAAATGAACACACCCTATATAAACTAAACTAGTAAGAAACTAACTAAAGTATCTAGTACTAAATTAGGTATAATAGTAGTTAGACTTAGTTATAATAATATTCAGAGTTTATAAAAGGTAATAAGAAGAAATAGAAATATAATTAAGGATCTGACTTATTAATACTCTATATATTATAAGTATTTTAGCTATTAATAGTTATTATTATTTTCTTTTTTTTTCTTTATTATACTAGTTATTATTCTAATATAACTTAACTTTATATTATTATATAATTTAATATTATAGTCTATATTATAAATAGATAATTAGGACTAACATATATAATAAGTATATAAGCTAGATAAGTATATAAGTTACTTTTCTTAACCCTTTAAATAAAATTTAAGATAAAAACATAATAAAGTATCTAATTAATTAAAATTAAGTATTATACTCTTCCTTAGATATCTTAATAATAATCTGATAGGTTCTTATATTATAATTAGTCTTTCTTATTCTTATTCTCTAACTAATACTTCTCTAACTAATACTTCTCTGACTAATATTTCTTACTCTTATTCTCTGACTAATACTTCTTAATAAATCCTGTCCACCAGTTCACATCCTGTTTAGTATGAACGGGCGGATCTGGGGTTATTAAGGATTAAGTTATAAGTGAAATTAGAGGGTATGTGGGATGGTAGGGGTGAGATTTATGTAAAATGAACTTTATGTAAGATGAGATTGGTGGTTGGTCTAAATATTAAACCTAAGTGGGGTATCCGAGTCCCTATTAGTTCTATGGTTTATTATCTGATAATGACTTATTATTTCTTTTCTTTTGTGTAGATAAGCTTAGGTTTTGAAATTAAAAGTATTAGCTTAATAATCTTTTCTTTCCTTTTCTTTTTTCTTCTCTTTTTCTTTTTTTTAGTTTCTTGTTTTTCTTTTTCCTATTATCTTCCTTAATTTTTTATCTTTCTTTTCTATAGTGTTTTTATTTTAATTTTAAATACTCTCTATTAAAATATAAGGCTTTTAATTTCTAGTATTCTAAATTATATTATTCCTTTCCCCCTCTCTTTTTCTTAATTTACCTATCTTAAAGATAAGATTATAGAGAAAAGAGTAATAAAGAAGATATTATTATTTATACTAGAAGAGATTATTAGAGTATATACTCTACTATAACTCTTAGTCTATCTTTAATATTATATTATAATAGGACTAGATATTAAAATAATTAAGATATACTTCTGGAATTAGTATAAGATTAGAAGGGAAGAATTATAGATAATACTAATATTTATAAAATCTATCTAGTTACTTTAGGATTCTAGTAATATTTCTCTGTCTGAGAATTATAGTAATTTAATTAAGTACTTTAGATTATATAGGGATTTTAGGTATATATATATAGACTGTCTATTTCTCACTTAAAACTAGAATAATATAATTATATATTATAATAAGTATATTAATCTGGTAATTAGAGATAAGCTTGGATAGAAAGTTATTATATTCTAGGTATTTCTTAAAAATCCCTGTATTTAGTATTAGATTATAAGAGATACTATTATTAGTTAATTCCCTATTAGGGATAATAGTAAAGGCTATTATAATAAGGAGGATAGTAAGGATAGTGAGTATAATAAGGATAATAAGAATAGTGAGGATAATGGTAAGGATAAGAGAGTAAGTGGAGGATAGAGGATAGTTTGAGAGTTTATGAAGACTATACTTATTTATAAGTAGTAATTAGCTAAGGTAGAGGAAAAGTGATAGATAAATATTAAGGTATTAGGTAATATGAATAGTAAGTTAATATAAGTTAAGTTTATAAAGTGAGCTATCTATTTATAGGGGAAGGATAGGAAGATATTTTATGTGGCTAGTTAGTTATTAAGTTTTAAGGTAGTAGAGAGGTGGCTGTAATAAGAGAAGGAGATTAAAGCTAATTAATAGCTATAATAACTTATTACTAGTTTTAACTGGGAGTTAGTAAGATATATAGAGTGGCTTAATTAGATACTAGAAGATATATTTAAGTGATTATCTAGTATTAATCTGTTTTGGTTATCAAGTAAACTATTTAGCTGGAAATAGAAGGTTATGTTAATGGACTGGTATAGGTTATGCTAGTAATGATATTTCTATTATTATACCCAGATCTGGCTGCTTGGATATGAAAGGGCTAGGGCTAAGTATAGTATCTGGTTTATAGATAGATAATAGGATATATTTAAAGTAGTAATATGTTAGCTTAATACTCTTATTATTATTAAGGCTTGTTATAGTGGTGGTGATAGTGGTAGTAATAAGAATAAAGATAAAGATAATTGTGATTATAATTTAGATTAGGATATACTTGATAATGTTATCTTTGTGTTCTGTATTAACTTGCTTAAGTAAAAGCTTTATAGTAAGTGGTATTGGAACTTGTTATTTTACTTTATAGCTGTTTTACTCTATGATTAAATTTGGGAATAGGGTTTATTCTTGGTTTTAGACTAATTATAGTTCTAAAGATCCTATATAGTTCCTGCGAATTGGAATAGGCCCCGTTCCTAGACTGATTGTGTTTCTAAAAACGTAAAACAGGACCTGTTCTTAATATGGTGGTCTGTACTATTCTAGTAGACTTTATTGACTATCCTAAGAGCGTGATGTAAATAAAGCTTCTATTAGATATTCTTTAAGGTAAGATAAAGTATATTATAAGATTATATCTATTAATTTCTTAAATACTATTTTTGTGGTGTAAAAAATCATCCTAAGTTAGATATAGATATTATAAAAGTTATATTTATATTTTAATTTCCCTGAACTAGTAATTATTTATATATATTGTGATTATATGTTAAAAACAGATAATAATTGTGTTAGATGCTATTTGGGGGAGAAGTACGGTGTTCCCAAATTAATGTGCCGAGGTCTTAATTCTATTATTAATTCTCTCTCTCTTCCTGACCTTAATGTGTTATTTATATGAGCTGATAAGTCTGTACTATATCTGTATTTAGCTCTTTAAAAAGGATCTGTTTATAAGTATTGTGGGTTATGGTCTATAAGTCTTGAGATACTTTTATAGTATATAAGGAAATTATATAGGCTTGAAATTAGGAAAATATATAGAAAAGGAAAATAGTGGTTATAGGATTAGATTGAAGATAAGTTAACCTTTTAAAGCTAGAAGGTAAATAATATTTATTATTCTTAGATTATCTTTACAGGTAATACCTAGTTAGGGTAAGGGATTATAAGTAGTAGCCTATTCCTATAGGTAATGTCTGATTTTATTAAGGATCTTGCTTAGAAATTGTTAACTGAGGAATATAACTATCTAGAAAGATAATCTAGTAAAAGGCTTCTTAATAATGGCAATCTAGTAAAGGAATTATTAATAAACTGGATATACTGCACTTATTAATAGGAAACCTTTCACTAAGTATACTATAATATATTTATTATATTCTTAGAAATATCCTGGATATCTGGTCAGTGATTTTAGTTAGGAGATTATAATAGAAAGGAATTGTATAGTTTAGTTAGAGATAAGTGCAAATTAACTTTAATTATAATAGTATTTAATTGTCTATTTAATTACTATATAGATATAGTGGGGTATATGGATATTAGTGTATAAAGGTAGCTTTGAGGAAGGTTTCCGCACTGGCCATATAAGGTACCTTTTGAGCTTATTATAAGACCTTTCTCTAAGTGCTAGTATAGAAGTGAGTTTAAATAATGTGTGTGCTTCTAGCTTTGAATTTCATGGTTATTGTTATTAATAGTTAGGTTAATTATAGGGTAATTATTATCTAGGAAGCAAAGTGGAATGTTAGATAAACTATAGACTAATCTAATATGGGATGAGTAAAGAATATCAGACCAGGCTGATATAGAGTCTCCTTATAATAAAGATCTAATTAGTGAGTCTAAAGAAAGTGAATGTGAAGATACTGATGATAAAGTAGGAGATAGTGAGAAAATACTAGTATATATTAAGGATAATTCGGATTAATTAAAAGATAAATTAATATTAAATGAGGAATATTATAGTCCTATAGCTGGGCTGAATGATCTTTATATAGATGTTGTACTTCGGTTCTGTTATAATATGGTTATTGAAGACTTTAAAGATAGAAGATCTAGTTTGTCTTTATTTGTTTACTTTAGTACTATTTAAGGCCTATTAAGATCTAATAGTAATAAATATCTTCAATTAGCTCAATTTATACTAATACTCATAGTATTAATATACTGTACTTAATTAATTATTCTCGAGATAGTATTATTATAATTTCCTTATTTATATACCGGGCTTCCTATTAGGCCACTTTTTAATTAGCTAAAAGCCTTAAATATTATTTACGTGGAGAAGATGTGTAATAACATAATGTCCCCTCTTAGTAAGTTTCTAAGCTTTCTAGCTTATAACTATGCCCTCTATCAAATTGAAGAACTGGTATATTATTTCTATTAGAATGAGAATAATTAAGTGCTTTTATAGGATAGGTACTTATACTTAATAATAAATAATTTTTATAATCTTTCCTGTAAGGTGTTAAGATAAGCTACTATTTAATATTAGTAACTTATATATAAGTGAGAACTAGCTGATCCTAATCTCAGTATTATTCGAGATAGACTATTAATATTAATAGCTGGATATTCTTTTATAGCTAATCTGACTAATAGGCTTATTAATGTATACTTAGAAGTCTTTATAAGAGTGTGTACTTCTCTAATTAATAGGTTATTAAAGGCTTAAAGTAAAAGTTCAAGTATCTAAGACTCTAAAGTAATATAAGTATATCTTGATACTTATAATGTATTTCTAAAAGTGCTTATAGTCCTGTGTTAACTAGATAGTGAATAAGAGGCTCAAATCCCAGAGTTACTAATAATTAAATATTATAATATATCTTTATATCTACGAGGTATTGGAATATACAGGATGAAAATATTTTTAATAATTTGATATTATAAAGCTTATCTTATAATAAATAACAAGTTTTAAGTTATATAATTTTTCTTATAGCTAGTTATATTCTTAATATATTAATATCTTATATATATAAGGCCTGTTATCTATACTATCTTATATAAATGTTTCTATTATAAATCTATAAATATATTATTCTTTATACCTATATTAAGATATAACTTATAGATAATAAATATATTTATTAATAAGCTTAAGAAGTTAAATAGAGTAATACCTAGAATCCTATATATAATCAGAGCTTAATTATATTATTAGTTATCTATTATTATTATAAAGAAGTATGTATGTAATACTTTATTAAAATTTAATTAATTTGATAATATAGGTGATATAATAGAAGAAGATATTATGTTTACGTAGTAAAGTAACTATTAGCCTATATAGTAATATTCTATATATAGTCTTGACAGTATATTCCCCGATTAACTATAACCAGTGCTTTTATGAATTTATACTAAGGTTTTAGAAGAGTGGTATGTATTCTTGAGAATAGAAGATTAAGAAGAGCCTGACTATATCCTCACTCCTAATAAGGATTATAATATTAAAATAAATATTTAAGTAAGTCTATAAAAGTGACTAAATAATTAAACTTTATTATTAATATTATTAATATATTTTCCCAGAAAGTGCTAGTATTAGAGGATTAATATAGGGATTTCAGATTAAGATAGTAGTAAGATAATATAGTCTATAAATAATATATCTACAGTTCAAATTAATTAGGAGCTAGTTATTACATTCTATATAATCTATTATACTTTATTAGAAAACTCTATAGATTCACTTAAGGATAAGCTTATTATTATAATTAGCCTATTTATATATTTAGTATAATTTAACTTAATAGTATGTACTAACTGTAAGTATAGAGTTATAGCTAATAAAATAGAGAGTTATCTTTACCAAGTAAAATATTAATATAATTTCACAGTGAGTTAGAAACAAGATATAGGTTCTTAAGCCTATAGTATTCCTGTAATTCTTAGAAATCAAGACAATCTTCAAAATTTTCACTTTCCTATACTAAAGACCAAACTAATTTTATTTATCAAACTACCAAAATATAGTTTAATATAATACAATATATATAGATATATAACTCAAATACTTAGGTCTATATAAAAATATTATTAAGATATATATAATTGGCAAAATAATTAGAAGAAGGGAGATAATATAAAATAAAAGGCTCAACTACTTTAAGTGATATCTTAGATAGTAGGTATATCTTATTAATGATTTTTCACAAATCGTAAAGTTAGTGACTAGTTTAAAGTAGGTAGAGAAATAGATATATAATCTAATAATATCTTATTCTCACTTTAATTCTCACTTTATATTATAAATAGTTCTTTTACTCTATAATTAAAATTGGGAATAGGGCCTATTTCCGGTTTTAGACTAATTATAGCTCTAAAAATCCTATATAATTCCCGCGAATTGGAACGGGCCCTATTCCTAGACTGATTGTGTTTCTAAAAATGCAAAATAGGGCCTGTTCTTAATATAGTAGTCTATGCTATCTTAGTAGATTTTATTAACTATTCTAAAAAGGAATTACTACTATTTACAGTTCCTATTTGAGATAACAAGTCAGTATTACAGATCATGTACGAAGTATTCAAGCAAGTAGCTAATCAAGCACAAGTAGTATTAGTATAGAGCACTGTCAGATTAGCTGTATTATTCTAGATTGAATACTAGGAGTTAAAAAGAAATAGAAATAGAAGAATGTAGAAAGCTAGGTATTAAAAAGAAAGAGGAGAAATAGAAGAATATAAAAAGCTAGGAGTTAAAAAGAAAGAGAAATAGAAGAATATAAAAAGCTAGGAATTAAAAAGAAAGAGGAGAAATAGAAGAATTTAGAAAGCTAGGAGTTAAAAGGAATTTAACTATAAGCTATTAAAATTATACTATAATATTATTATATACAGCTATTATAATAAAGAGAGGAAAGAAAAGGAAAGGAAAGGGAAATACTAATTAGTCAGGATTAGTTAATATAGGGATGGTCAAATAGGAGGAAAGAGAAGAAAGAAATTAAGGATAATAAACCGGTATTATAGATTATATGCAAGGTATTTAAACAAGTAGCTAACCAAGTACAAGCTGTATTTAAGCTAAGTTAATATCTAGACTAATAGAGAGAAAAAGAGTATTATTATACTCTAGCTTTTTATTCCCCGTAATGGAGAATAATATAACTTTAAATACTATTAATTAAACTTAACCTTTTTTTTAATTGTAAGTGATTAAAATTACCCTATTTTTCTATGTGTATACCTTATTTATATTATGGAACTATTTGTCCATATCCTAGAGTTTCCTGTTATTATTTGTAAGGTTTGTAAGGTTGTATATATTGCTAATAAGGTTTAAAACTATATCCAGAGAAAATATAAAGTGATCCTAGAAGAGAAGGTCAACGTAATTATTATAATAATAGATGCTATCCTGGGAATTATTTGCAGTCAGGCCAGATTAGGTGACTTTCCATTCTTATTATTAATAACTAACCTAATTTTATATATTAAGTCCCCGAAAACAAACAGACTATAATACTATATTTGCGATTATAGTGTCAGAACTAAGTATAATATCTAGTATTATTATTATTATAAATATATATGGGAAAATAATTGGGAGAAGGGTAGTAATATTAAAGAAAAATTAAAGAAACTGTATGTAGTTCTCACTCTTATTCTCTAACAGAGGCTTCTTAACAGATCCTTTAAATCCTATATAAATACCCTACTATACTAATAAAGACAGGGATATGCCTCTATTGAAAAACCTTTATGTGAAGGATCTATTGATATTAAGGAGGTAAAAAGAAAAAAGAAATATATAGCTATAAGCACTAGACTTTATAATATAATTATAAAACATTTTAAATATTAATAATAGATAGTAAAGACATATATGTTAAGTTTATTATTCAGTGAGTGTTAGGAATTACTCTAGCTAATAGGGTTATAATTAGCTTAGAATCAGAATTTGAGATAATAGTTATTAGAAGAAAAGTAAAAAAATATTAGTATTAATCTAGTATTACCTATTCCCCAGATATTTAAGTTAGGGTTAGGGTTAGGGTTAGGGTTAGGGTTAGGGTTAGGGTTAGGGTTAGGGTTAGGGTTAGG